>CM051235.1:455621688-455894188 GCA_027917425.1 Gastrophryne carolinensis
AGCATGCTCCGACTGAAGATGGTGGGGAGTGGAGTCTTAGAGCATGGACTTGGAGGAAGCAGATAGCTACTGAAAGTCTGGCATTAACATTGAACTGGTCCACATTTCCCCACCTGCCCCCACTAGGCCTCGACTGGCCAATGCAGGTTTGCAAGGCTTGTGTGCCACCACGCATGGCACAAGTGATAGGAACATGTAAATGTGCTGCAGGAACATGAAAAAGTACTAATGCCCCATTCTGGGCATTCAGAGAACAGATATCTGGGTATCCAGGGATTAGACAAGAGAATAGCCCCTGTGGACCATTTTAGGTTTGTGTCCATATTAAAATGTTTGACCACCCAATAAAAGTAAAAAAAAAAAAAAGAAAAAAAAGGGTACTCACCTTGAGAATAGAGAACGCACCACCATGAGAAACTGACCTGATTGCTGGATTGCAGACCTGAACAGCCGTCGCCATCCAGCGTGTGCCCCCATCAGTCACAGGAGTTCTACCATGCCCTCTCCAATACAATAGAGGGGGTATGTCAGGCCTCGGCACTTCCAATCAACTGCGATGAATAGAGAGGGTGTGACAGCCCTCTGTGATTAATGACTGATTAATGACGGGAGGTAAAAATACCATTTTGTAAATACTCACCTGTAAAATGGGTATTATAAGTATGTCACACACCCCACTTCAGACTTAATAATTACACTAGGGTTAACGCACCTCTAGGTGGCAGCATTGCAGAGGACTTCTCCAAAAAACTTCAACAGGCCCCTCCCGGTCTATACATACCTGGTACCTCCCAAGAACCTCCCAGTGTTAGAACAGCAGTAAGACAAGGTACCAGAACCAAACAATGTAACCCTCAACGTAAAGAACCAAACTTCACCAAATAGAGAGCCAGGATACCAAAAAGGGCGGGTGAAGTGGGGTGTGTGACATACTTATAATACCCATTTTACAGGTGAGTATTCACAAAATGGTATTATTCTAAGTATGTCACACACCCCACTTCAGACTTAATAATTACACTAGGGACATCCAACAGCAGTGTCCAGAAAAGGGTGGGTATCCGAACAGGCAATAACGCAGAAAAAATTCAAACCACTGCAGCCTGCAAAACCTTGCGGCCAAAAACAGCATCCGCTGAAGCCCGCACATCAACCTTATAGAACTTAGAAAAGGTATGAACCGAAGACCAAGTTGCAGCCTTACACACTTGTTCAACAGAAGCCTGGTGCTGAAAAGCCCAGGACGCACCAACCGCTCGAGTAGAATGAGCAGTAACTCGGAAAGGAGGATCCTTCCCCTTGGCCGAATAAGCACCAATAATGGCCTGACGAATCCATTTACTAATGGAAGATTTGGCCGGAGCCAAACCCTTCCTAGGCCCACATGGCACAACGAAAAAGGCATCAGTCTTACGAAAAGAAGACGTCGCACGAAGATAGAACCTGACACAACGAACCACATCCAAGCAGTGCAAAGCACTCTCCTTGACATTCTTAGGCTTAGGACACAAAGAAGGAAGAACAATGTCCTGGTTAAGATGAAAAGCAGAAACCACTTTAGGGAGAAAATCTGACTTGTAACGAAAAAACACTTTGTCCTGATGATCCTCAAAATAAGGAGCCTGAATAGACAAAGCAGCCAGCTCTGAAACACGCCGAACCGAAGTAATGGCCACCAGAAAGGCAACCTTCTGAGTAAGAATGGACAAAGCAACATCCCGCAAGGGCTCAAAAGGAGGAGCCATAAGAGCAGAAAGAACCAAATTCAAGTCCCAAACTGGGAGCAAAGGCTTCCTAGGAGGCCGCACATGCGAGACCCCCTGGAAAAAAGTCTTGACCAAGGAATGACTAGCAAAAGATTTCTGGAAAAAAATTGACAAAGCAGAAACCTGCCCCTTCAAGGTACTCAACTGAAGACCAGAGTCCAGACCCGTCTGAAGGAACTCCAAAATCCTAGACACAGAAAAAACCCGGCAGGGCAAAGACCTAGCCTCACACCAATCAATATAAGCTCTCCAATACCTGTAATAGATGGAAGAAGAAGATCTCTTCCTAGCACTAATAAGAGTCTGAATGACCGCATCCGAAAGACCCTCCTCCTTCAAGATGGAGGTTTCAGCAGCCAAGCCGTCAAAGCCAGCGTTTGTAAACTGGGGTAACAGAGATGACCCTGAGTGAGGAGATCTGGCCGAAGAGGCAGATCGAACTGATCTACGGCCAGACGGACGATGTCCGCAAACCACACCCGCCTTGGCCACCTTGGAGCCACGAGAATGGCGGGAACTCCTTCCAGAACCAACTTTCGCAGAACCCTGCCTAGCATGGGAATCGGAGGAAACAGATAAAGAAACCCCAGGTCCCTCCAGCACAGGGACATGGCATCCACCGCCAGAGCCAGAGGGTCCCGGGACAGGGACACAAAGGACGGAAGCTTGTGATTGTGACGAGAGGCAAACAGATCCACCTCCGGCGTCCCCCACCGGAGACAAAGTGACCGAAACACCTGGGGATGGAGAGACCACTCCCCCCGACGGGACGCACACCGGCTCAGAAGATCCGCCTCTGTGTTTTCCACACCCGGAATGTAAACTGCCGAGATGCAAGGGACATGAGTCTCCGCCCAGACCAAAATCAGAGACACTTCCCTGTGGGCACCCAGACTGCGAGTCCCTCCTTGGTGATTGATGTAAGCAACCGCCGTCTGATTGTCTGAGCGAACCTGAACCAGCAGACCTAGTAAATGATGCGTCAAGTGAGACAGAACCAACCTGATGGCTCGCAATTCCAGAACATTGATGGGCAAGTGGGCCTCCTGTGGGTCCCACTGCCCCTGAAACCGAAGATCCTTCCAATAACCTCCCCAGCCTGACAGACTGGCATCCGTGGTGACAGTTTCCCAAAGTGGAGTCAGAAACGACCTGCCCTTCAGAAGGTTGTCCGAGACCAACCACCACAGAAGGGACTGCCGAACCCGAGGGGACAACCGGAAGGACCGATCCAAAGACCCCGGACACCGGTTCCAAGACGGCAAAAGATGAAGTTGAAGAGTCCTCGTATGAAACTGAGCAAAGGGAACTGCCTCGAACGAGGCCACCATCAACCCCACCAGTCTCATCCCCAGACGAATGGACGGATGAGGATGGGAGAGGAGCAGCCGTGCAAATTCCTGAATCATCAGCACCTTGGCCTGAGGAAGAAACACTCTGTGCTGGCAGGAGTCCAGCGACATCCCCAGAAAGGTCACCACCCTGGCCGGAACCAGCGAGGACTTGGGGTAATTGATCACCCAGCCGAACCTCTCCAACATGGACACCACCGTGCTGGTGTCCCCTTCTGCCTGACTGAAGGAAGGAGCCATGATGAGAAGATCGTCCAGGTAAGGCACAATGCGAATCCCCTGAGCTCTGAGCAGGGCCATCACCCCTGCCAACACCTTGGTGAACACTCTCGGAGCAGAGGTGAGACCGAATGGAAGAGCCACAAACTGAAAATGCCGATCCCCCACCACGAAACGGAGGAACCGCTGATGAGCAGGAAAAATTGGCACGTGCAGGTACGCATCCTTGATGTCTATGGACGTCATAAAGTCCCCCTGCCGAAGCGAACCGATCGCTGACCGCAGGGTCTCCATGCGAAACTTCCGAGGACGTATAAACCTGTTGAGAAACTTCAAATCCAGAATTGGACGGAAGGACCTGTCCTTTTTGGGGACCGTGAAGAGATTGGAATAAAACCCGCGTCCCACCTCTGAAGGAGGAACCGGGCAAATGACGGCCAAATCCAGAAGATTCCTTACTGTCGCCAGGAGCCCCTGCGCGGCCAAAGGATCCAAAGACACCCGAGACCTGAAGAACCTTGGAGGAGGAAGGGACTCGAACTCCAACTTGTAACCGGCCGAAACCACCTCCCGGATCCATCTGTCCGGGACCTCCTGGTCCCACACCCGGGAGAAAAGTTGCAACCGTCCCCCCACCCGAACGGGTGAGGGCGCCCCCTCATTGCTGGATGGGCTTGGCACCCCAGACGCGGGTGGGACGGCCACGGCCTCCGCCCCTATTCCAACTGCCGCCCCTGGGGGCCGAGGAGCCCGCACCTCTACCGGCGCCAACTCCCCGAAAGGACGGATTGAACGAGACCATCCCCCGAAAGGAACGACGAAATTTCTTGCGCTGAGGTAACTTACCTCCCTTGGCAACAGAGTCCAGCCTCTCACCAAAAAGCCTCAAACCCAGAAAGGGCAGAGCCGTGAGCGATCTTTTAGAATTAAAATCGGCCGTCCACTGTCTCAACCACACACAGCGCCGGATAGCTACCAGCAAGGCAGTAGCTCTGCCACACATCAGCATGGCATCCTCCTGAGCGGCCAGGATAAAGGACAAAAAAGCATCACAGCGCTTAAGCCCAAGGGACTCATCACTGGTGGGCTCGAGATCCACCCCCAAGTCCCTGACAATAGACCTGACAGCAAAAGTCAAAAGAGCCGAAGCACAGACAGGCCGTAACACCGAACCCGCACATACAAAACCATGACGGGCAAGCTGATCAACCCGGCGATCCTCACCGTCCCTGAGCGAAGTCGTGTCAGGGGAATGCACTACCGCCGTGTTGGACAGTCCCAAAACCGGAGTATCTACCTCAGGGGGGACAGACCAACGCTTCATCAATTCCGCCGGAAAGGGATACTTCCTATCCCAGCTAGACGGCACACCAACAAGACGTGTAGGTTGCTCCCATTGCTTGAAGACAATTTCTTCAAAATGCTGTTGGCTGGGAAATTCCAGACGCTGCTTGGACACCCCAAAAAGCTGACCCTTGGGCCTGGGAGCAACCACCGGAGGCTCCAAATCCAAAACCTCAAACATCTGGCTCAAAATGGTAGATGAATCGAGAGGGAGGCCATCATCCTGATCTCCCTCAGAACCCAGCAACTGCTGAACATCAGAATCTTCATCCTCAATGAGCTCACCTTCTTCACGGGGACGATCCGACCAATCCAGATCTCCCACAACTTCCTCATCTGAATCCGGCGGAGGCGGAGACAGATGCTTCCGCTTAGCTGAAGCCTTCTGAGCGGCTATAGCAGAAAACCGCTTCTCAAGGCTGGCCAAACGGGCACATACCTCAGCCTGCGAATCCCCGCCCAGGACAACGTCACACGGGGTTCGGAATAAGTGAGGGGGAGAGGGAGATGGCGCGGCTGACGAAGTGCTAGGCACCGGAGTACTGGACTGCCGTGCAATGTTCTGCTGTGCACAAGGGATACACAAAATGACATCATCTCCCTGGAGCGGAGCTCCACAACCCCCGCACACCTTGGATTGTCCCGAAGAACCATTCCCGGTATCTGTGGCAACCTCCATGTGGTGAAATTATGGTATTTGCAGAACCCAGGGATTTATGCGGTACGCGACCCGGGATGCCCCTGAATAACCTAACACTTGTCTAAGGACAGTCACAAGATCCTGACCCAGGGGAATAGCATAAGACCCTTATAAAAATACAAATAAGTGTATATATATATATATAAATATATTGCAAGGACAAAAAAACACCCCCCACGAGCCAGGTATATATGACCGGGAGAGCCCTGCCAGACGGGATCCCAGGATCTGAAAAACACAAAGGGAGAGAGAGAGACAGGCGTCAATCAGCACCATGCCAAAAAAAAAAAAAAAAAAAAACGCATAATATACAACAACCCCCCTTACACCCCCCCCCCCTCCTCATCAACCAGAGCCACGGAAATGGTTAATGCCAGCCAGCCCATCAAGCTGCGCCGGGGCGAGGAGGGAGGCAAGGGAGAAGGAAGGATCCGAGGGGTCACTGACATAGCCAAAGAACAGCCTACCTGGAGAGAAGAGGAACCGCGCAGCCAGCAGAAGATGGCGGCCAGCACACCGAGGACGGAGGAAGAGAGAGGCTCAGTGAGCGCGGGAGCCGAGAAGGCCCCGCCCCTCTGGGCGTCCAATCCGTGCGCGGCCCCGCGCGCGTGACCCCGCCCCCAGGCAGCGTCAACGTCTGCCTGCGGGGACCGCAGTCAGACCTCGATCACGGGGCCGGCGGCGCCACCCGCCGGCTCCCGGAGAACAGCGCCGGAGTAACGCAGACCCGACCCGAATACGCCGCGAGGCCCCGCCCCCCCGGCTCCTGAGGGGAGAAGCACACACACACACAGCCATGGGAACAGACAGTGAAATCAGAAGTAAAACCGCAAAGTAAAATCACAAAGTAAAATCACAAAGGGAAAGCGCAGCAGCACACTCACACAGCATGTACATAGTAAAAGCATGACACTGTCCCCAGCGCGTCCCACACCCCGGAAGAGACACAAACACCCCAGGGCAAGGACAACCTGACCACTAACTCCTATAAAAAAGGGGCATCCCACATCCGGATCACCACTCCGGGAATCCCGCTATGCCCCGCAATGAAGGGTCGAGCGGAGGAGCTAATCTCCTAGGCACCAATGGTGCCGGCTACCTTATTGCCCGGCCTACAGCCGAAGCTGGGAGGCTGCCATTACATAGAACACATTCAAACAAAAGCCGGGCAGAAATAGACCACGGGGGGGGGGGATACCCCGGCTACCTGCAAGCAGGAGACTTCTTTCTTCTGTCTTGTCGCCACCTTGCAGAGAACAACACTGGGAGGTTCTTGGGAGGTACCAGGTATGTATAGACCGGGAGGGGCCTGTTGAAGTTTTTTGGAGAAGTCCTCTGCAATGCTGCCACCTAGAGGTGCGTTAACCCTAGTGTAATTATTAAGTCTGAAGTGGGGTGTGTGACATACTTAGAATAGCATGACACGCCATAATTTTCGGCCCCTGTTCGGAACTAGGCAGCTATCAGGTAAGTTGCTGATTGCTGGACAAAGGGTGACTACACTTTTTTTCCATTTTTTGGGTGGTCGACCCTCCCAACATTCCCTCGCCAAGTCCGATTTGGGGGGTAAAGCTAAAGAAATCATCACCTGCTCACCAAATATGTTCCAAAATCTGTGTAGTGCTGAGGATCTTGATTAAAGAGGAACTAAAGTCAAGTCATTACTTCCTCATCCACTCGCATGGCAGCAAATGAGAGCCAATCAAGTGACTGCTGATAACTATTCAGGTTTGATGTGATAGAGGACTTGGCATCCATAAAATGAGTGAGGAAGCGATAAGCAACTTGGCACCCAATTACAGCAGCAGTTGGTCATACAAGGTCCTAGCACTCCAGCAGCAGAAGAGTGCGCTTCTTCCATCATGAATCAGGCTTAGCTAAAGGATGGGAGGGGTCGGGGTTATGACTGGAGCTCTGCTTTAATGCGAGTACAGATATGCAACATAGATAACCAAGAATACAAACAGTCATTACACTGTATCAAGGCCGGTGTCAGTACCAGGCTAACCTGGGCAGCTGCCAGGACCCACTATACCTTGGGGGCCCAATTAGTCAATTTCTTATCAAGTGCCTAGGTCTGGCCCACTAAGAGGGAAGGGGCCAATGGAGGTTTAAAGTGGACCAACACCCACGGGTGATCGGCCCGGGAATCTATAAGATTCCCGGGCCGATCACCCCCCACCCCGCGGGACATCCGAGATCGGGATGTCCCGCGGGGTGAAACCCCCCCAAACACCCCAAACTCCTTACCTTATCTTCGGCGGCGGCCGGCCGCCGCCGCCTCCCTCGCGCTCCTGTAGGCGTGCGCGTGCCCGCGCCGGCCGTCTGTGAATGGCCGGCGGGGGCGCGCGCGCGCCGAAAGTGACGCGAGGGAGGCGGCGGCTTAGACGTTCCTGATCCTCGCTTGTACGTCGGCGCTGGGAGCGGGGAGAGGTGAGTTTTTCGGGGGGTTGGGGGGGTTTCACACAGCGGGGCACCCCGATCGGGGGTGCCCCACCGAAGTGGACCAAGACCCAGGATAGTCAAAATCCTGGGTGTTGGTCCACTTTAAGTGTTGTCATACTTACCTGGCTCCTGCATCTGTAAGGTGGGTTCTGCTTGCTATCTGAAGGAATCTGTTCACAATCAGTCCGCTAATTTGGGGGGAAGCCGGGGTGATCAGCTTGCTCCCTATTATTATTTGAGGCCCCTTGGGGGGATGTTTGGACTTATTTTATTGTGGTAATCTGAGTTAGATGGGGGCATTTTCTTATCAGACAATTTAGGCCACACCAACGCCTGCCCGGGGAGGTTTATTTTTTTTTATCCCACCCAGGTTTGGGATGCCGGTCACCACCCACACCATTTGCAGAGATGACAGGTCTAAGTATCTGGCAGCTTGCAAAGATATGAATGAAGCTGAATTAGTGACCACTGGCTGGATCCCAAAGGGGTCACCTACGGCCAGCTCCAAGGTTATGTGGGCAGCAGAGTCTCAGTGGGCCACCTGCGGTGCATCATGACACATTATAATATAAGGCATTCAACACTTCAGTCCCACATCCTAGAATTGTTGCTCTGCTTGATGACAAAGAAAGATACAATGAATAATAATAATAAAAAGGAAAAAAAAAAAAGAATGAAAAAATAGAAGCAATAAAAAGGGAGAACAGAAGGAATTACATAAAATAATCCAGAATACAAGAAAAGAAGGAATGACTGAAAGACTAAATCAAAGAAATAATAGAAGTATAAAAAATAGAAAGTAAAACAGGAAAAATAAAGGAAGAACTGACTCAAAATAAGTAAGAAGGAAGGGAATGAAAGAAAGCATAGAAGGTATAACAGAAAGAAGGAAGAGAAGGAATGACTGAAAGAAAAAGGGAAGGAATAGATAAAGAGAGAGAGAGCGAGAGCAAGAAAAAATAAAGAAAAGAGGATAGACTGAATTACAGAAAATAAGTAGAACGAAGTAAAAAGAGATGGAATGACTGAAAGAAAAAGGGAAGGAATAGATAAAGATAGAGAGAGAGCGAGAGAAAGAAAAAATAAAGAAAAGAGGATAGACTGAATTACAGAAAATAAGTAGAACGAAGTAAGAAGAGATGGAATGACTGAAAGAAAAAGGGAAGGAATAGATAAAGAGAGAGAGCGAGAGAAAGAAAAAAGAAAAGAGGATAGACTGAAAAAAAAGGGGATAGACTGAAAAAAAAAAAAAAAAGAGGATAGACTGAATTAAAGAAAATAAGTAGAACAAAGTAAGAAGGGATGGAATGACTGAAATAAATAAATCCGTGGAATAAAATAAATAGAATGTAAGAGAGAAAAAAAAGAAAGAGCTAACTCAAAATAAGTCAGAAAGAAAGAAAGAATAGAAGGTATGACAAAGAATGAAAAAAAATAGAAGGTATGACAGAAATAAAGAGAAGAAATTACAGTAAGAAATAACAGAGGGATAAAAGAACTTGAATGTTTGCTAGAAAATAGAAAGAAAGACTAACTCAAAAAAGAAGAAAATGTATAACAGAAAGAAAGAAAGAATGAATGAATGAATAGAAGGTATGACATAAAGAGAGAAAAAGAATAGCAGGTATAACAAAAAGAAAGAGAAGCAATTACATAACAGAGGAATGAAAGAACTAACTCAAAATAAGTCAGAAGTAAAGAAGAAAGAGAAAAATAGAAGGTATGACAGAAAGAGAAAAAGAAAGAAAAGAAGGAATGGCTGTAAGATAGAATTAATAGAAGGAATGACCAACTGAAAGAAAGAGACAGAGGAGAAAGTATGAATGAAAGAAAAAAAAAGAAGAAGAGGAATAAAATGCAAACAGAAAAAAGAACAAACAAACTGAATGGAAGAGAGAGAGTGAGTAAATGTCAGAGTCAATAAAAAGGAAGAGAAGGAAGGAATGAAAGCAGGAACAGAATGTATTACAGAAAGAAATAATGAATAGAAGGAAAGATCTGCTGATGGTCAGTCTGGTCCAGCACCGATTTGTGAGGGGCCCATGTGCCATGCATAGGGGGGCCCAGGTAAGAGTAGTGATGCCACTTCCTGCTGGGCAGAGGTGTGTCACATGACCACCATGCAAGGTGGGTTCTCCCAAGGCTCCGGCAGGTAAGTGCATTGGTGACAATGGCCCCGGGTCACCTCATACAGGGGCTTTGATATCTTAGCTGCCCCAAGCAGCTTGTACAGAACGATGGCGTGTAATGAATAGAGCGGGAAGGCTGCCTGCTTACACTTCCCCTCCCCCGCCATTATCATGTCCGCGCCCTCCCCTTTCCTCTCACCGTCCTCTCTGTGCTCCTCCTGGGCAATATTTCTCCGCTGTGCTCGTGTTTTCATTCTGCTGGATCAGCACCCGCACACCCCACAATCGCCACTTCCTACCAAACACACGTTCCACCCGTCACCGGTTTCCGGAGGGAAGCACACTGGGGTTACACTAGCTGGAGGGGCGTGCTCTAACCGGGCGGCTACAGCAAAGGGTGGCAGGGGGCGTGGCGTGGGAGGAGCTAGAGCGGGAGGCGTTCTCTGTCTCATTCATCCCGGTATAGGCTATACCGTATATTGCCTATGCTATATGGAAGCTCTACCACCATCGGAACCCTTTATAGATTGGAACATTTTTATTGAGTAAAATCAATCAATCATATACAATATATACAAAGTTACAATAAGTAAAATAAATAATAACTGAACAAAAAGAAACAGTACTAACAATTTAGCATATAATATATCATACTATAACTATATATACAATCGGGGTGGCCCTGGCACTTTCTGGTCACACAGGCCCTGCATTTGCCCTTTTATTACATCTCTAATCGTGGATTGCATTTGCATTGCGAAGGTTCTGCATGCAGTCGTTTTTGCTGTTAGCGTTTGCAACCGCACTCCATTGAATGGTGATCACAAGCATTAGCGCTAGTAAATCACTGTGCCAATGCATTTACATGTGTGCTAGCCATTTCCTATGGAAATCACTAGATTATGAGCACCCTGGTGTGAAAGTAGCCGAAATATTCCTGCAAGTCAAGTCTCTCTCTCTGTATATAATTATATATATGTACAGCATGTGGGGGGAGGAGGGACAGAATGCAGAGAAAGGGGGGAGTCTGGAAATGTGAAGGAAGGTGAAAAAGGAAGAACAGAGGCAAAACAGAAGGAATGTAATAGTAATGGGATAAACAGCATCATGTATTGGGGTCACAGCCTTGCAATGCATTGAAGTGTGCTGCAACAATGGCTTTACAGCCATCTGTGAGCATTGGACCAAAACCCACCTGTCACATAGCCGGAGGCATAACTAAATGTGACAGGGCACTAGTGTGACCCTTTCACGGCTCCTTGAGTAAACTTTTTCTGTGTTATAACTGCAATTGGATGCCGCTAAACAACTAAATACTGTGACAGCAGAGACAAATGATGCTTCCTTTATCTAAATTATGCTATATGAAATATGATAAATAAGTTGGAGGAGCAACACTGATGGGGCCCCACTGACCTTCTGGGCCCCAGTGTGGTTGCACCTCCTGCACCCTCTCTAGTTCCGCTCCTTTATATAGCTCTCCCTATCCCTGGGGCATCCCACTTGTGTGAAATCCCTGGGTCACTGAGATAATGCTGCTGGTGCATCCCCGGCTCCTGCACGCTCACTAGCTCTGCCTATCTGAATGGCTTGCATCCCCGGCTGCTGCACGCTCACTAGCTCTGCCTATCTGAATGCCTGGCATCCCCGGCTGCTGCACACTCACTAGCTCTGCCTATCTGAATGCCTGGCATCCCCAGCTGCTGCACGGTCACTAGCTCTGCCTATCTGAATGACTGGCATCCCCGGCTGCTGCACACTCACTAGCTCTGCCTATCTGAATGTCTGGCATCCCCGGCTGCTGCACGCTCACTAGCTCTGCCTATCTGAATGGCTGGCATCCCCGGCTGCTGCACGCTCACTAGCTCTGCCTATCTGAATGGCTGGCATCCCCGGCTGCTGCACGCTCACTAGCTCTGCCTATCTGAATGTCTGGCATCCCCGGCTGCTGCACGCTCACTAGCTCTGCCTATCTGAATGGCTGGCATCCCCGGCTGCTGCACGCTCACTAGCTTTGCCTATCTGAATGGCTGGCATCCCCGGCTGCTGCACGCTCACTAGCTCTGCCTATCTGAATGGCTTGCATCCCCGGCTGCTGCACGCTCACTAGCTCTGCCTATCTGAATGGCTGGCATCCCCGGCTGCTGCACGCTCACTATCTCTGCCTATCTGAATGGCTGGCATCCCCGGCTCCTGCACGCTCACTAGCTCTGCCTATCTGAATGGCTGGCATCCCCGGCTGCTGCACGCTCACTAGCTCTGCGTATCTGAATGACTGGCATCCCCGGCTGCTGCACGCTCACTAGCTCTGCCTATCTGAATGGCTGGCATCCCCGGGTGCTGCACGCTCACTAGCTCTGCCTATCTGAATGGCTGGCATCCCCGGCACGCTCACTAGCTCTGCCTATCTGAATGGCTGGCATCCCCGGCTGCTGCACGCTCACTAGCTCTGCCTATCTGAATGGCTGGCATCCCCGGCTGCTGCACGCTCACTAGCTCTGCCTATCTGAATGGCTGGCATCCCCGGCTGCTGCATGCTCACTAGCTCTGCCTATCTGAATGTCTGGTATCCCCGGCTGCTGCATGCTCACTAGCCCTGCCTATCTGAATGGCTGGCATCCCCGGCTGCTGCACACTCACTAGCTCTGCCTATCTGAATGGCTTGCATCCCCGGCTGCTGCACGCTCACTAGCTCTGCCTATCTGAATGTCTGGCATCCCCGGCTGCTGCACGCTCACTAGCTCTGCCTATCTGAATGGCTGGCATCCCCGGCTGCTGCACGCTCACTAGCTCTGCCTATCTGAATGGCTGGCATCCCCGGCTGCTGCACGCTCACTAGCCCTGCCTATCTGAATGGCTGGCATCCCCGGCTGCTGCATGCTCACTAGCCCTGCCTATCTGAATGGCTGGCATCCCCGGCTGCTGCATGCTCACTAGCCCTGCCTATCTGAATGTCTGGTATACCCGGCTGCTGCACGCACACTAGCTCTGCCTATCTGAATGGCTGGCATCCCCGGCTCCTGCACGCTCACTAGCCCTGCCTATCTGAATGTCTGGCATCCCCGGCTGCTGCACGCTCACTAGCCCTGCCTATCTGAATGTCTGGCATCCCCGGCTGCTGCACGCTCACTAGCTCTGCCTATCTGAATGGCTGGCATCCCCGGCTGCTGCACGCTCACTAGCCCTGCCTATCTGAATGTCTGGCATCCCCGGCTGCTGCACACTCACTAGCTCTGCCTATCTGAATGTCTGGCACAGCCGGAGGGATCGGGCAAAGGGATGTGAGTCTGGGCGAGGGACTGCGCATGCACGTAGGGACTGGGGGCTTCACACACAGGGGGATTCCCAAATCTGGGTGTTTCACAGAAGCACAAACAAATTGAATGTACTGGTTTTGTACAGTACTGGACCTCCACTTGCCCACTTAGTGGCCACCCTAAACTGGGGCCATGGTTAAACAATATGCTGGTAGGTGTGGGTATCTCAGGGGTTAATAAGCCCCCCCTTCCTCCCCGCACTCCTTGCTGACAATCTTTACCTCTCTCCAAGTAAATGAGCAGCCTCCGCTCCCACCATCCACTGCCTGACAAGCAGCGCAGAGGCGGCTGGGAGAGGGTGACGTCACTCCCAGCAGCGCTGCTGCTCGTAGAGACGGTGGATGACAGAACCCTTGAGACCCCTGAGATACCCATGCCTAGCAGCATAACGTTCTGTCCTACAGCCCTTACTACCCAGCGTGTTGCTGCCTACAGCAGTTAAACTCAAGCGGCCGGCTTCCTATCAGTGAAGCAAAGCTGTAGCAGCATGATTTTGATGTTATGCAGTGTGGGGCAAGTGCGGCGCACCAGGATTTTGCCCGGTATGCCCTACGGCCAGTCTGCCCCTGTATACAATCCTATATACAACCTAACACTACACTATACACACTTCAGCAAGAAGACTAGGAGACCCTTTTATAGATTGTAAGCTCTTCCACCTTCTGTGCTCTTTTCATACCCTGACTGTAAGCTCTTCCACCTTCTGTGCTCTTTTCATACCCTGACTGTAAGCTCTTCCACCTTCTGTGCCCTTTTCATACCCTGCTTGTAAGCTCTTCCACCTTCTGTGCTCTTTTCATACCCTGATTGTAAGCTCTTCCACCTTCTGTGCTCTTTTCATACCCTGATTGTAAGCTCTTCCACCTTCTGTGCCCTTTTCATACCCTGACTGTAAGCTCTTCCACCTTCTGTGCCCTTTTCATACCCTGATTGTAAGCTCTTCCACCTTCTGTGCCCTTTTCATACCCTGATTGTAAGCTCTTCCACCTTCTGTGCTCTTTTCATACCCTGATTGTAAGCTCTTCCACCTTCTGTGCTCTTTTCATACCCTGTTTGTAAGCTCTTCCACCTTCTGTGCCCTTTTCATACCCTGACTGTAAGCTCTTCCACCTTCTGTGCTCTTTTCATACCCTGTTTGTAAGCTCTTCCACCTTCTGTGCTCTTTTCATACCCTGTTTGTAAGCTCTTCCACCTTCTGTGCCCTTTTCATACCCTGACTGTAAGCTCTTCCACCTTCTGTGCTCTTTTCATACCCTGATTGTAAGCTCTTCCACCTTCTGTGCTCTTTTCATACCCTGACTGTAAGCTCTTCCACCTTCTGTGCCCTTTTCATACCCTGACTGTAAGCTCTTCCACCTTCTGTGCCCTTTTCATACCCTGATTGTAAGCTCTTCCACCTTCTGTGCTCTTTTCATACCCTGACTGTAAGCTCTTCCACCTTCTGTTCCCTTTTCATACCCCGATTGTAAGCTCTTCCACCTTCTGTGCTCTTTTCATACCCTGTTTGTAAGCTCTTCCACCTTCTGTGCCCTTTTCATACCCTGACTGTAAGCTCTTCCACCTTCTGTGCTCTTTTCATACCCTGATTGTAAGCTCTTCCACCTTCTATGCTCTTTTCATACCCTGATTGTAAGCTCTTCCACCTTCTGTGCTCTTTTCATACCCTGATTGTAAGCTCTTCCACCTTCTGTGCTCTTTTCATACCCTGATTGTAAGCTCTTCCACCTTCTGTTCTCTTTTCATACCCTGATTGTAAGCTCTTCCACCTTCTGTGCTCTTTTCATACCCTGATTGTAAGCTCTTCCACCTTCTGTGCCCTTTTCATACCCTGATTGTAAGCTCTTCCACCTTCTATGTTCTTTTTCATACCCTGATTGTAAGCTCTTCCATCTTCTATGTTCTTTTTCATACCCTGATTGTAAGCATTTCCATCTTCTATGTTCTTTTTCATACCCTGATTGTAAGCTCTTCCATCTTCTGTGCTCATTTTCATACCCTGATTGTAAGCTCTTCCATCTTCTGTGCCCATTTTCATACCCTGATTGTAAGCTCTTCCATCTTCTGTGCTCATTTTCATACCCTGATTGTAAGCTCTTCCATCTTCTGTGCTCATTTTCATACCCTGATTGTAAGCTCTTCCATCTTCTGTGCTCATTTCCATACCCTGATTGTAAGCTCTTCCACCTTCTGTGCCCCTTTTCATACCCTGATTGTAAGCTCTTCCACCTTCTGTGCTCTTTTCATACCCTGATTGTAAGCTCTTCCACCTTCTGTGCCCTTTTCATACCCTGATTGTAAGCTCTTCCACCTTCTGTGCTCTTTTCATACCCTGATTGTAAGCTCTTCCACCTTCTGTGCCCCTTTTCATACCCCGATTGTAAGCTCTTCCACCTTCTGTGCCCCTTTTCATATCCTGATTGTAAGCTCTTCCATCTTCTGTGCCCCTTTTCATACCCTGATTGTAAGCTCTTCCATCTTCTGTGCCCCTTTTCATACCCTGATTGTAAGCTCTTCCATCTTCTGTGCCCCTTTTCATACCCTGATTGTAAGCTCTTCCATCTTCTGTGCCCCTTTTCATACCCTGATTGTAAGCTCTTCCATCTTTTGTGCCCCTTTTCATACCCTGATTGTAAGCTCTTCCACCTTCTGTGCCCTTTTCATACCCTGATTGTAAGCTCTTCCACCTTCTGTGCCCTTTTCATACCCTGATTGTAAGCCCTTCCATCTTATGTTCCCATTTCCATACCCTGATTGTAAGCTCTTCCATCTTCTGTGCCCCTTTTCATACCCTGATTGTAAGCTCTTCCATCCTCTGTGCTCTTTATGATACCCTAGTTTATTGTAAGCTCTACCAACTTATTTGCCCTTTTTAATACCCTTAAAAAGTTCAAGCGCTTCCACCTTTTGCACTTAATAGATTTTAAGCTCCTCCCCATCCATACTCCTTTTAGACTTTTCTACAATGTAAACCCTTCCATGTACTCTACCCCCTTCTAGACCTCCAATATATTGTAAGCTCTCAAACCATATGTAATTTTGTTTGCATCGTAATGGATTGTAGGTTCTTCCACCCTCTGCTGCACTTCTGCAGTTGTACAATCTCCCACCTTCTTTACCTCTTTATAGATTGTAAGCTCTTCTACCTTCTGTGCCCTCCTTTATACCATTAAAGTGGACCAAAACCCACGGAGATCGGCCCAGGAATCTTATAGATTGATTCCCTCTCCCCGGGCCATCCAGAATTGGGATTCCCCGCTGTGTGAAACCCCCTAGATTGCATTTGTGAATGGCCGGCGTGGGCACACTCACTGTCAGAGGGTAGTGGGGGGATTGCGGCCATCAGCAAGCTCAGATCCACTCAGATTAGACGAACCCCCGGACAAAGGGGCTCCGGCGGATATGAACACGCTGATTGGACGAGCGGCCGAGCATGCGTCCTGGGACCGGGAAAGGTGAGTTTGTTCGTGCGACCTGGGGAATTTCACATAGCCGGGCATCCCCGATGGTGCTTCCCAACACCTCAGTCATGCTGCTGCTTGGATTCAACTGCCAACAAGAAACCCAGCAGCACTTTCTGTTTCCAGGTGGCCTGCAGATACATGAGCAACCATTTTGTTTCTAAAATTGATCACAGCAGAAGTTAGAAAAGGGTAAATTAATTTTTATGTGCAGCAATCTAAATTGCCCTGGGGAGGGGGGCATATGAGCACTGTTTGTTGTGTTGGTCCGGTTTAAGTCATTTTTGACTGTTGGTCCGCTTTAAGCTATTCCACACAATACTAAACTGTACAATCTCTCATCTTCTGTACCCCATTATATTATGTGAGCTCTTCTACCGTTGCACCCTCTGTTATACCCTAATATATTTTTGTTCATTTTCTTTGAACTTGAAGTCTCAGTACTATATGTGTTTACCTTGACTGTAAGGATACCTTATACAGCACTACAGAAGAAGATGGCACGATATAAATAAACAATAATAATAATAATAAGCACCTTCTATATCCTGCCTGAGTACACAGTACACACTTTCTGTATCGTCTCAGAAAATAGTCAGAGGTTACATAAAGAAAAGCAACTGAACAATTGTTCTAGTCATGGGACTCGCTGACCTAAAAGTGAGCAGCTGCGGGCTGGTGATAAGAGAAGCTGCTTTTCTAATAATAGGAAATGGCGTACCACGTTGTCATACTACGTTGTCATACTACGTACCCCGCCCTTCATAGTGAGGCATGCTCATTTTGTCCAAGCCTCTTCTTCCCCTTATGGGGGACCAGAAACCATAGGTCACACTGCAGCAGCCAGTGCATCCTATTAAAGGAGATCAGGGCTACAGCACCTGTTTTCAGGGTCAGTTAGTTGTTAATCAATTACCCATTAGGTATTACTTTAATACTTTGTTTACCCCTACCTGATACAGATTCATTCCACATGCTGACTGACAGTAACCCCCTGTAATGTATACAACATGCCAAATGCTATGCCAAATGCACATTACAGATGCCTACTCATTGATTTATTTGCCATTAAAGCAGAAGAAAACCCAACTTTGCTGGCCTTCCCCTTGTGATGTCCCGCTGTTTGAACCCCCCTCCTGAGTCACTTTAAAACGTACCTTTTCCGGCAGCTCTCTCAGAAATATAAACAATCAGGAGCGATCCCCAGCATCTCTAGGCTGAGGCACGCTCCTGCACCCAGCCATTCAGATAGAGATGTGGCCACTCTGGCTCCGCACTGTTTGATGAAGCATTAATATGCACGGCAAACACCAGGGAAAGATGGGTTTTTATGGGTGATCTGGGGGGGGGGGGGGTTACTCAAATCGGGATGCCCCCTGAGTAAGTAACAATACCTGGAATAGTCAAAATTCCGCTTTGTTCTGCTTTTAACTGTGCTATGTATCATACAAGAGCCCCTTTTACCACTATGGGGCCCACCCATACTTTCCAAGACGCTTCTTATATCACTCACACACAGGCCTTTTAGACTCCAGGGCTGGCCAGTATGGCTCTTGCTGACAACGTACCATTAAAAGGTGCCCCATATCATCCAACTGCTCCCTTGACCATCCATAATGCCCAAGGATCCTTTCTACTCCAAAAGTCCCTCTTAGTTTGGTTCCTGGGGGACATCCCATTAGCAGCACTGGCCTGATGCTGCCAGGTACATACAGTTTAAACATCTTGCACTGCAGGCCAGCCTATGGGCTCTATCAATAGTAGACTGCGCTATGCTGCTCATGTTCATTTCCACTGTGAGGTACCATAATAATCAGCAACACTAGTATTACATCATATTTCTATCACTACAGCATCCTGTTAGATCCAGGTAAATTGTTGTCCATTGCCCTGTATAGTACTGACCTGCCTTCCCATTTTACTGGACAAAGTCTGCTGTACTGCTGCTACATGTACTGCCGCATAGCAGCGGTCACTAACTGCCATCCTGAGCTTGTCACTTGGTGACTTATGTTGCAGCCTCAGCTAGGGATAGGCCTTAGAGTTTCCCAGAGACTTCTCAAGCGCTTGTGAAGATATTATAATGGATAACTTTATCAAGGCAAGTATTTTCATAATAACAACAGGGAAGGATAGCTGTGGGTGTTACACTAGAAGGGATGGAAAAAATAAAGGAAACATCAATATTAGAAAATCACATTGCTGCTGCTAATGGGGGGTAGGTGGTGTATTTATGGAGGGCACTCTTTTCCTCTCCAGGATTTTAGGTGGAGTTACTAGAATGTGCATCTGTTCTGTTATGATGCATCTTAAAATTCATCATTCAGATCCATTGGGGGGGTCTGCTGTTGGATTATGGCCCCTGAAAGCATTTCACCAGGCTCCGACTAATAGCTGTAGGCTTCTGTGCATGTGGCAGAAAATAGGCCGAATTGCTATAAGGCTGGTGAGGAAAAGCAGAAATAATGACTATGCAAGGGAAGGCTTATGCATGTGCTTTTCGGGTCTGATTTGGTGGTACTTTGGAGGTACGTCCAGGCTAAATATGTAAAAACAAATAACTGTTTGCTCCTTTGTCATGGAGTAGATTCATCCTGGTGTGCTGCTGAATAAAGTTGAGATTGAGCCTCCTTTCTGGAGCCCAGCCCTAGATTTTATTTATGTATGACCACCATTTATTCACCCTGAGCTGTGGAGTTATCTCTTGCATCGATGAAGTGGGGCATATGTATACCATGTTCTGTGCTTGCAGGGCAGAATAAGATCTATCTTAGTCGTCCATATGCCCCCCCCCCCCCTTCTGTGCTTTTGAGCTCAGTAGTGGCAAAAAAATGAAGCATGCTGTCATGCTGATGAGTAAGTGAAAGAGAGACTGGTACACAGACATGCAACCCCCCCCGGAAAGGGACCCACAATCCCAGATTTTATCACACAGAGATAGTTTTAGCCATGCTTGAGAACAGATGCCATGCAATCATCCCAACAATTCTCTTTTGCGAGGGCAAACTGGCAGAAATCAACTATTATAAATAAGAACAAAACCCAATAATTGAACTTTCTTGAGTTTTTTTCCTGCTCACTGGGTGTATCCCCCAGGATCTCCCTAAAACTCACCTATTCCTGGTTCCCACGTGTGCCGCTCATCCAGTCAGCGCCGCTTGTTGAATTGTGATTTCCTTTGCCGCTCAGAGCTTAGTGCGCTGTCGGCTGTAGGCACACCCTCATCAGCCATTCAGAAAGGTTTGCTGGGGATCAGCAGCGGTGCTGAGATGCAGAAGAGCTCCAGGAAGATATGAGTCAAATCAGGCAATCTGGGTGGTTCCACACAGTGAGGCATCCCAGCTCGGGATGCCTCATAAACATGCCAAACGCCCTCTAAGAGTCTTATTGACTCAAGGGGGGTTTTGTGCGTCTTTAAGAAAGATATACTGGTCAGCCTATACTATTTCTTTAAAATAAAAATGCCCCAAATTGTATGAATGAAGCCACCAAAGTGGTGGGCCGCATTTGGAACTTGAGGGCCAGGGCCTGGGGTTGTTCGGAAATGAACCCAGCCAGTGACAGTGGGTAGGACTGGCTCCTAGAGGGCACTGTGCTGTAATTCAGGAGAAATTAGTGGGGTACCCCTGATCGGGGCTATTCACAATGGCCTGGTGTGGGCACTCGCCCTGCTAAAGGGATAGCGGGATGCTGCTGCGGCTCACACATGCGCTGTTTGACAGGGAAACAGTAAGTAAGTGTGTGGGGCGCGATGGGTGGTTTCACACAGCATCAGGCAGCCTGCAAACAGGAAGTGTCTTCTGGCTGTGTCGCTCTGCATTCTGGGATTGCTGTCCTTTCCCTGACCCCAGCTCTGCTCTGTCTGAGTAAAGCACAGCTATAACCTGCCCCCCTGTACTTTATCCCACTCTCCTGTCCTCAGTATGTGATGCTACTCAAGAGTCAAGATGGCGGCACCCGTATCCTAGAGGCCTGAACAGAGTTGCAGATCAGTGGGGGAAAGAATAATAAGTGACTCAAAACTTGAAATATATTCATTTTAGATGCTGTGGAATAGTTTTTTAAGGGTTTGGGCTTTTCATTAAATCTTGCTGAAGGTCTGCTTTAAGGATTTGAGGCCCAGATTGTAGGTATGGAGGATAAGGGTCTGTCATTTCTTATGGATTGAGGACTCGGCATTTTGGGTGGTATATGAATTATGGGAGTCTCTTATAGATTGTAAGTTGAGGGGTAGTATTTAGGCTTGCTGACTTCTTAGCTTGAGCGGCTGACATTTTGGCTGATGAGGTAATTCATTTTACCAAGGAGCGTTGTGCAAAGTGAGGGTGTAGATTTGGGCTGTCTTTATAGGGCGAGTTTAGGGGTTACAGTGAATGATTTATATAGTTGTGAGCCTCATGACTGAGAGGCTAGCCATTTGAGTGGCCGGTGGATCCTGGCGGAGACGTTAGCTGGCAAGCCTGGCATAGATATCTATATCTATATACAGGGGCATGCAGAGGTTGTGACGGCACCGGGGCCCATAAGGTCAGGGGGCCCCATCATTGTGGTTCCTCCACCTTATCTATTAGATTTATGTTTTCATTGCATCAAGTGCCACAAAAAAAATCATTAACATGGTTGTAACAGTAACATCATTATAAACACTTTTAATCGGCAAATTAATGATTTATTGCTGCAGATCTGCTTGTTACACCATAAAGAGGGACCGAGAACTAGGGACAGAGTGGTCAAAAAAGGGACAGTCCCTCCAAATGAGGGACATTTGGGAAGTGTGCCTGTGTCCCAGCATAGAAGACCGCTGGACAGGGAGGGGTGAGTGATATCTCCAGACAGCAGCAGACATTTATAATGCTGTGTGGGCATATCCAGTTTTATTTACAGATACTAATATTAGTCGCCCCCTTTCCTCTCTCGCAGCCTCTGTCACAACTTTTGAATCAGAAACGAACGTTCCGAACGTCAGGCCACACGTTTCCAGGGGACGGCTTTGTGTGTTACACAGGAAGTGTGTGCGCTGCTGATCAGGTGGGGAGTCCAAGGTACTCAGTGGCAGCATTGCGGGGGTAAGTGGGCACTTAGTTATATGAGGACAGGGGCCGGGGGGTAAGTGGGGTACATCTTGTGTCATGGCGGGAGGGGTGACACTGAAATGAGGGCGATCCCTGCTCCGTGCAGTCTCTCCCTCCTGTGATTGGATTGTATAGTCACTGTACTGTTGATTAGGGCCAGGCAGACCCCTTTTACTATACTGAAATAATTGGACACATTTTCTATAGTGTATAGAATCTATATTTTGGGGTATATATATGGCCATTGCATGCTTGTGCACACAGGAATTCTTCCTCCACATATAACTTCTCTTTACAGTGAGTGTCCCCCTTCCCTGGAGCAGTGGGCTGCCCTAATTACGGCGCCCAGGGAGCAGTTGGGGGGGTTTAGGTGCCTTGCTAAGAGCACTTAAAGTGGACCAAAACCCAAGAATTTGACTATCCCAGGTGTTGGTTCTTGCCCCCCTGGGCACCCTGATCGGGGATGCCCCGCTGTGTGAAACCCCCCAGGTTTCCGATCTGACTTACCCTTCCACAGTCCTATGGTGCAAGTGCGACCTCTCATCCAATCAGCCTGCTCGGATCCGCTCCCACCCCTTCATCTAAGACGAGCAGATCCGAGCACACTGGCAGCCACACCCCCGCTACCCTCTAATAGGGAGCACGCCTGCATTGGCCATTCACAAATGTCTGGCACCATTGGACCGGGAAAGAAGGTGAGTTTTCGGGCGATCTGGGGGCTTTCGCACAGCAGGGCATCTGGAGTCTGGATGCCCCAGGGGGAGGGAATCTAGCGGCCCTGGAATCTATAAACCCGCGTCCTGAATCTATAAGATTCCAGGGCCCTCAGGACGTGGGTTTTGGTCCATTTTAAGTCATGTCCCATGGCCGGCAACCAAACCTGGTCACGACGATGTCTCCTTACGTTAAGGCAACAACTGCCCCTTTGGGAAGGGCATCTCAATTTCTGATGCACAGCCTCAGCTTACCCCCTGCCTGGCTGCACCTTCTGGCTCCATATTTACCTTCTCCTGCTGGTTTTCCACCAGCAGCCCCCCCCCCTCTGGTAAAGGGGGCCAGGTTATGGCACAGAAGTGAGGAAGGGGTAAGTTTGAGGTGCCTGGTACATAGTTTGGTTCTTAGTTCTGCTTTCAGATCTGTTAGTTGGTTTTCTCTCTCACTTGCTCCCTCCTTCTGTGCTGAATCCAATTTGGACAATAACACGAAAAACGGCTCACTGTGGTGGTGGACAAGGCTGCACAGAAACTGCTGCGGGACATGGACTCACTGATCAGTCACCCAATCCCTTGCAGCAGTGTAACTGTACCAGTCTGTCACTCAGGTCCATGGCTCCATGCAGAGTCCCGACCCCTGCTGGCATCTGGGGGAGGCTTGCGGCCATCAGGTACTAAGCCTGATTTGGGCCACTCGCTGGGGGACGGGCCTTCTGCACAAAAATGAAAGCTGGGATCTGGACTGACAGATCAGTCACCCAATGCCATGCAGCAGTGTAACTGTACTGGTCTGTCACTCAAACCATGAAGAGTCCCTCCCCCACTGCAGGCATCAGGGGAGGATTGCGACAGTCAGGTGAGTTAAATTATTATATTCTAAGCATATAGCACGTCCTGCTCCAGAATAGTAATAACATGTGGGTAATCCTGCGCCTCAGGCGCCGTGCACTGCAGACATGTAGAAAACAAGCTCCCCCCGGCCCTACATATACCGAAGGACCTCCCACAAATCCCCAGATTTCTCTGCAGTGCTGAACTGCGAAGACATGAAGTATCACGCTCTCGCAGGCGAGCGGGGCTTTACAGCCCAAGGCCCTGCTGGACTATTTCCACCCGTCCTCTTCAGAAGAAATATGCCTCCCAGCCTGGGCTGCGTTGGTCGGGTGAAGGTAGGCAGCACCTAGTGTGCTTACGGAGCTAGACTCCACCGCAATCCCCCACCATAGGGTAGGCGGTCAGGCCGATGGTGAGCCTATAGTGGATGCCCCTCCCGCAATCTTGCCCGTGCCCCTCACAGACTTAGTCCATGGATGCTGTCCGCTTCTCCCTCGCTTCCTCCCGTAACTCGGGGGGGGGGGGGGGGGGGGGGGTGGGGTATGTGTGGCAGCCCTAGTGTTAAGTATCACGTTAAGACCTTTGGCTTTTAATTTTATTTGTTGTCAGTGTCGCGCTTTTGCTATACAGTGCAAGCCGTTTGTCTTTCATTAAAGTGGACCAACACCCAGGATTTTGACTATCCTGGGTTTTGGTCCACTTCGGCGGGACACCCCGATCGGGGGTGCCCGCTGTGTGAAACCCCCCAGAAACCCCAAAAAACTCACCTCTCAACGCTCCCATGTGAACGCCGCAGCCAATCCCCGCCAACGTCCAGGCGGGGATCAGGAACGTACAAGCCGCCTCCCGCGCGTCACTCTCGGCGCGCGCCGCGCGCACCCCCGCCGGCCATTCACAGAGGGCCGGCGCGGGCGCGCGCATGTCTGGAGGGGCGCGCGGGAGGCGGCGGAAGCGGCGGCGGATCAGGTAAGATGTTTTTGGGGTTTCTGGGGGGTTTCACCCCGCGGGACATCCCGATCTCGGATGTCCCGCGGGGTGGGAGGTGATCAGCCCGGGAATCTTATAGATTTCCGGGCCGATCACCCCTGGGTGTTGGTCCTCTTTAACAACTGCCTAGACGGCAGCATCATTCCAGCGTGTCAGCATCTTATGAATATGCCTTATATCCAGCTGTTCTACTTATTTCTGTTGGTTAGAGGTTCGCGCTCTTTGGGGGAGGCGGAGACTCGGCATGACGCACTCCGCGTCACAGCCTGGCCTGGCCCACCTCTCGAGGTTCACTTGGCACCATTTTGACTATCTTCGCGCGCACGCGTGGTGCGGTTCGCCTCCTCCCTTGGTCATGTAAGTGCCCTCCGGGGCTGCATGGTTCTATGTCTATCAGGCTGCGCATGGCACTGACTCCACCCCTCTTGTCCGATTATGTTTTTCAGACGCCAGGACTTCGGTGGCCTCTCCCAGATTAACATATATTACAGCGGGTCCACATAACAAATTCTCCCACATTACTAGCGGGTCTTGGGGCATCCAGGGTTGCCTATTGCGTAAATCCCTGCGGGCATACTGCTTGATAATCACCATATGGAGGCATTTCAGAATTATGTAACCGGGGTCCCTCCGGGACATGACCGGCTGTGTGCAGTGTGTGGTCAGCCCCAGGCTGAGGCTGACAGGGCACAGGTCTGAGGACAGTGTGCAGAACAGGCAGGTTTGCCAATGGCGGCACCTCCCTTCAATACTCCCGTCTCCCTGGACCTAAATATCACTCATGACGAGTCCCACTCGAGCGGGGATGACCTGCAATCCATGCCGCGCGTGCTGCCTACGGCGGAGCAGGTGCTTTCTGGATTGGCGGAGCGTATGGGCCCTGGTAAAAAGTGGTCCCTGACGCCTCCTGGCTCTCCGGTTCCTAACGATACCGATGACTCTGCTGATATGCAGGACCTTGACCCTTCTGAGGAAGGTGAGCTATTCTCAGATTTGGGGCTCCTCGAACAGGATGCCCGGGGGCTGTGATGATTCTGAGCCCGGTTCTTGGGGCCTGTGTGACACAGATGAAATTCTTATTAAGATTTTTGAGGTTTTGTCAATCTTCCCCCCCCCCCCCCGGGGAGACCCCCCAAGCCTAAGAAGGAGAGTTTCCATACAGCGCCGCCACGCTTGGAGTTCCTAGAACAGGAACATTTCCACAATCTTATATCCCAAGAATGGGAATCGCCTTGTAAGCTTAAAGGGGTCCCAGGGGTCTGGGATTGGAAGTACCCTTTCCCTCCTGATGTGGTTAATTTGTGGTCAGCACCTCTGGTGGTGGACGCACTGGTTATAGGGGTCACAAACCCCCCTTTCATTACTGCTCCTTTTTACCGTACCCTTCGGGATGCTGAGGAACGGCGCATTGACAGACTGGCTTCCCACGCCTTCTCGTGTGCTGGGACGGCTCTGCGCCCGGACTGTGCCGCGGCCATCACTGCGGTGGCCGCCAGGACTCTTGTCAGAAAAGTACTAGATCACCGCCCTGAGGACCTGCCTTGGGGGGTGTTTAATGCGCTATCAGACTGTGATGCGTTTATGAAGTTTATTCTATCAGCACTGGACAACACCATTAAGATGTGTGCTAGAACCTCAGCCCTTGTGGTAGCTATTCGCCGCCTGGTCTGGCTGCAACAGTGGGGTGCTGACGAGGCTACGAAAAAGGCTCTCACTTGCCTTCCCTTCAGAGGACGGCGGTTATTTGGGGCCCGTTTGGACCTTTTTGGTAAATAGGGTAAAGCACCCTTGCGCAGAAGGCCGCTCCGGCCTCCCCGGGGCAGGGACACCCCTCCACCTCCCTACGTTGGTGTCAAACGCGAACCTGAGGTGTGCTTCCAACTGTTCGGTGTGGATTTCCACCACGGGGTGGGCAGGCAACGCCCTGGGCCCTCTGGCAGGACTAAGTCCAAATCTGCCAAGACCTCCCAAGCATGAAAGGACGCCCTCGACCCTTCTGGGCGAGGGTACTGCTGCAGCAGCTGTCTCCCATCTAGGAATGTACCTTCTCCTTCTGGTGGTTCCAGGATGTAATTCCCCTGGACACAGGATAGCTTTTGCTGGGCGGTCCCTCTCAGTGGTTGTCAGGGAGCTTCTAGCCCCTGCTTTTCCCTCAGGAATTGGTGCAGGCCGTACTGGGCCTACAGAGTTTGGGCTTACTTACAGGTTGCCCTTAACAGTATGGAGCTATGGCCTCTATATTAACCCTCCTCCTTCCCTCAACAGTATGAGACAGTCTGGGCCACGCTGGCCTATGGTAGGCCTGGCAATTCTACTCTCACAGGTAGTCCCTATAGGACACCTCTGTCTTGGGACACATGCGCCCTGTGCAAGGGGGGCTTCCGGCCTCCTGTGAAGTATTAGATCTTCTTAGTTCCCCTTGTGTCTGCTGGACACCAAGACCATTACCAGACGGTGTTGCAGGACCAACCCTGCGTATTGAGGCATTATTTGGGGCCTCTCTTTCGTTCCCAGGCTACTCGCCATGGCACGAATGGGGGTGATGTCTCGGACATGCCTGGGGGGGGGCGTCTGCGTTAGGACCTACCGGGTAGTCTTTCCTTACTCCCCAGTCTCTACGTCAGGCCGAGTGGATTGGTCGGCCAGCGGTTTCCCCTGGGAGTTACTGGATGGTTGCTCAGTCACCTCAATCCCTCATGGTCCCTTATCCGCTACCCCCATTCCTGGGATTCGGTTCAGGCTTGAGCCTTCTTCTCTGGCAACAAGGGGACTCCTGGTTACGGGGGCTCTGTCCCCCTTTACTGGAATCTTACTTTCACCAGGCGGGATGGCAGTTGGTGGGCCCGTTGGTGGCATATCAGATGATGTATCTTATATACCGAGCCCTTGGGCTCTTCGGCACAGTAGGTTATTGAGCTTACATGGGGTTCCAGCACCCTGGGGCTTGGTCTGTGCTCATTCCCCCTTGGTAAGGTGGTTCCTCCTTGAGCTGATCATATTCAAGGGCCCCGTCAGGGGGCACCCCCTTCCTTACTTGCATCTTCCAGTGAATGGTCACCTTGGGTACCAAGTCTCGCAGGTTGGCGGGGGAGGGGAATTTCTTCCACAATCCCCCGTGGTTCCTAGGTAGGGTCCCCTAGAGCAGTGGTCCTCAACCCTGTCCTCAAGGCCCACCAACATGTCATGTTTTTTGGATCTCCAAATAGCCAGCTCTATTGCTCTGCAGCTGCACTAATTACTCCACCTATGCATCTTGTGGAGATCTGCAAAACCTGGCCTGTTGGTGGGCCTTGAGGACAGGGTTGGGGACCACTGCCCTAGAGGGTCCATCTTACCTGCTGGTTTGTTGAAACGGTGTGCCTTCCATTGACTCTATATGGCTGGACTTCTCCTCTTTTAGGATCTGTCTGTCTATTGGGGACTCCTGGTCTGTTGGATGACAATGGCCTGTTCTATTATTGGTCTGGAGATTGAGGCAGGATGCTCCCTCTGGAGGGTCCCTGATCCTGCCTTGGGCGGGGGTCTACGTCCCCCTGCTTCTCAGCGGTGTTTGCTCCAATGGATGCTCTTTAGCGGCAGGTTATGCTATCCTGGTGTCGCTCTGGGAGCCTACTTGCGTGGCTCTGTTGGGTCTCCCTTATAACACAGGGGCTCTTCCCTTGTTTTTACTGTCCCAGAATATTCTGACTCTGGTCATGGGGGCTGAGTAATCTTAGGCATAGACTTGCTATTTTATATGCCTTCTCTTCATCACCCTACTTGTGGGGTTCAGCGCACGGTCGGCCTGATAGAGAGTCCCGTGAGATGGATGGCCTGGATGGCCTTGTGAGCTGTGGTTCGCAGATGCCTCTGCTGAAGTCTGCTGACCTATTCGCTCTCTCAGGAGTGCGGTTCTGCCCTTGTCAGGCCCCTTCCTTTGTCGTCCCAATATAAGGTCTGTCTGGGGATTGACAGCTGATTCATTCACCCCTTGGAGACGGGCGATATCTTCTGGGTGACTCAGTATAAGGGGGGGGGGCTGGGAGCAAGCTTCCCCAGCTTCCCCTTCCTCCGTCTATTGGGGTTTTGTGGTATACCCATATTGATTGGCATGAGTCTTGGTCTCTTCCCTGTTAGACGTTCTCGGTCCCCAGGGTTTTTCGAGTCATTACAGCATAAGTTGGCTCCCCATCTGGGGACTCTGAAGGTTCAGGTTCTGTCCTGGCTGTCTTCCTGCAGGAGTCTGGTTCTGTCGCCCTCGTGGGGAATTCCTTTGGGGATTGCTTAGCTGCATATCCCAAGTAGTTCCATGGTCCCTGTGGGGATCAATTTTCATTTGGTTACCCTGCGGATTTTTCCTGGGGACTTTTGCTGGATGCTCTCTGAGCTGCTTGTAGTCCAGGTCGCTTCTCTGGGGGCTCCTGACTCCGTCAGATGTGTGCCTGAGACGGTGGATCTGGTTACATATATATATATATATATATATATATGTCTATAGGCACCCCATGCACTGGGGGTGTTCCTTCTTACGCCGGGCCTCCGGTCCAAGTGGTCTGTAGGATCATTGTTTTAGTCCTTTAGTCTAACTATGGACTTTATTCTTAATAATACTAATATGAAGGGCTACATTCCCTCTACAGGTGTTGCAATTTTTCCCCATGAGGGTTTCCATGGCCCTTAGGGGGACTGATGCTCTTGGAGTCTGCGGGCGCCTCCTTATGTATGCGCCTGATATCTCCTTCCAGCGCCACTGCGCCCTTTGGATTAATCCTTCTTGGATGTCTCCTGATCCTGAGTAAAGCCCTTGGCTTCGTGTTAGTTAGGGGTCAGTATTCCCGCCTTGGTCGGGTGACCTGTTCTATTTCCCTTAGGGGGTGTTGCAAGTTTTCCACGAGGCTTCTTTTGCCCGTGGGCTGGTTGGGTCGTTACACTGGCCTATATTCCTCTTTAGTGGAAAGAATCTCCCCTTTTTCAGTTTATTCCGTTATATTGGTGCCTGGGTACCACTGGCCCTTCAGCACCAGGGTTTTTTTCTGTTGATTCAGTTGCTAGACTTATGGCTTGTCTCTGTTCATACCTTCTGGTCTGGTTATGAGACTGACGTTAGAGCCTTTGCTCATGTCATGCCTGTTGCAAGTTTTGCACGTGACAGCGCCTTTACTGTCCGCTGTGCCTTGTTTTTTCCTGGGGATCCCACCCTGCTTACGGACACTGCTATTGGATGTCCCACATGTTATTACTATCCTGGAGCAGGACGTGCTGTATGCTTAGAATAATACAACTCTGTGAAGTACTCACCTGTAGAGTTGGTATTATATGCATACAGCACGTCCTTCTCCATCCCACCCTGGTTCACTTGTTCTGGATCTCCTGTATGGTGATTGTTATCAATTGATATTATTACCAGTTATTCTGGGTGGTTTGTTCCTCCTGGCTTCTCTTCTCACTGCTTTTCAATGCTGGGGATTTGTGGGAGGTCCCTCGGTATATGTAGGGCCGGGAGGAGCTTGTTTTCTACATGTCTGCAGTGCACGGCGCCTGAGGCGGAGGATTACCCACATGTTATTACTATTCTGGAGCAGGACGTGCTGTATGCGTATAATATCAACTCTACAGGTGAGTACTTCACAGAGTTGTATTTTTAACACCCAAATAAAGCTTAGCACAGGTGGCTGGTCGGTTGAAAAAAATCTTGGACTCTCCCTTGAAAGTTGCTCGAAACCCACGCCCTAACAGTCCCTGTAGATTTAAGGGCTGCTGAAATCCCTCCCTAGGGGCATCCAGAATGGGGATGCCCCTCTGTGTGAGCCCCCAGGTCGCCCAGAAACTCACCCTCTTTCCCCCTCCAATGGTGCATGCATGAGCTGCGGCCACATCCTTGCTATCCCTTTAGCATACGCCAGGCATTTGTGAATGGCCGGCATGGGCACACTCCCTGTTAGAGGGTAGCAGGGGATGCGGCCTCCAGATCGCTCGCCTTAGTCGAGCTATTAGACGAAGGGGCGGGAGCTGATCCAAGCGTGCTGATTGGACGAGAGGGCTGCACATGCTCCATAGGACAGGGGAAGGGTGAGTGAGATCGGGCGACTTGGGGGGGGGGGGGGGGTTTCACACACCCGATTGGAATGCCCCGAGGACAAGGATCAAAACCCAGCATAGTCAAAATGCTGGGCTTTGGTCCACTTTTTAAGGATTGTAAGACAAAATCCGCCCTTGGAGCTCTTCATGATGAAGAATGGCTGAACATGTGTGGCTATGGCCCATCCCTTATCCCATTAGAAAAGCTGAATCTCTCCCCAATGCCATGTAGTTTAGTGTATTCTCAATATATGCCATGTAGTTTAGGTGTGTGTGTGCAGTGGTGGGCACACCTCTCTTTGGCAGTGAATGGAGCAGTTTGGGGGTTGACCTGATTTTATTTCTGAATAGTAGGCAAACTTCTAAGAAATCCCTTGGTGTGTGCATGTCACCAGACCTGATTTTGCGAACAGGTATGTTTTACAGAGGAAGCTGCTGTGGGGCAGTGTTCATATTGTTTTTTTTCTTCTCAGACAATTCATTTAAAGAGGACGAATTCAACATTAACAGTAGGTGTGTACCCAATTTGGCCAGATACTTACCTCTTCTTTATTCTTTCCCATGGCAGCCATTCATGTGACCACCTGCAGATGCAGGTTTGTGGGATCAGCAGTCACACAGTGATATGAATGGCCTCCAGGGGAACCTGATGCGCTGCTCACAAAAGTGGGGTGTGGGACACTAAAGAGATGAGTATTGACTCTCCGGTCACTGGGCTTACCAAGCGTACTCTGGAGCAGCCCTTTTTTTTTTTATCTCAGCCTTTGCCCAATATTCAGAACAACATGAACTGGATGCAGTCAGACATATTTCTCCCTGGCTGAGCAGCCCTGACCCCCCCCAGTGATGATGCAATTAATTACAGTGCACACTGCTCAGCAGTGGGGAGTACTCCAACCTAACTGCCATTATGTGACAGTTTGGCTGTAACTGTATTAATTAGCATATGGTATGCCATTAGGCTTAGGTGCTCATTAGCCAAATCTTTCTCTGTGTCTATGGACACTTCCCTCCCATTAAGATGGAATAATATTCCCAGAATAAATGCTGCATGGCCGCATTCTCTTGAATCTAACCTGTGCCGCCGCCCTTGTAATTACATTCTTTATATAGTTTAGTTTGATTTTCCTGCATCAGCAGGACTTGAACTTCAGCCACAGAGGTAAGACTATTGAGAGAACAATGGGGCTACACCACAGGATCTAATCAAAGAACTGGGGAGACGTCTTAAATAAAGCTATATAATAGGATCTAATCATAGAACTGCGGAGACGTCTAATATGGGGCTATATCATAGGATCTAATCATAGAACTGGGTGAGACGTCTAATATGGAGCTATGTAATAGGATCTAATCATAGAACTGGGGAGACGTCTAATATGGGGCTATATCATGGGATCTAATCATAGAACTGGGGAGACGTCTAATATGGGGCTATATCATAGGATCTAATCATAGAACTGGGTGAGACGTCTAATATGGAGCTATGTAATAGGATCTAATCATAGAACTGGGGAGACGTCTAATATGGGGCTATATCATAGGATCTAATCATAGAACTGGGTGAGACGTCTAATATGGAGCTATGTAATAGGATCTAATCATAGAACTGGGGAGACGTCTTATATGGGGCTATATCATAGGATCTAATCATAGAACTGGGTGAGACGTCTAATATGGAGCTATGTAATAGGATCTAATCATAGAACTGGGGAGACGTCTAATATGGGGCTATATCATGGGATCTAATCATAGAACTGGGGAGACGTCTAATATGGGGCTATATCATAAGATCTAATCATAGAACTGGGGAGACGTCTAATATGGGGCTATATCATAGGATCTAATCATAGAACTGGGTGAGACGTCTAATATGGAGCTATGTAATAGGATCTAATCATAGAACTGGGGAGACGTCTTATATGGGGCTATATCATAGGATCTAATCATAGAACTGGGTGAGACGTCTAATATGGAGCTATGTAATAGGATCTAATCATAGAACTGGGGAGACGTCTAATATGGGGCTATATCATGGGATCTAATCATAGAACTGGGGAGACGTCTAATATGGGGGTATATCATAGGATCTAATCATAGAACTGGGTGAGACGTCTAATATGGAGCTATGTAATGGGATCTAATCATAGAACTGAGGAGACGTCTAATATGGGGCTATATCATAGGATCTAATAGAACTGCGGAGACGTCTAATATGTGGCTATATCATAGGATCTAATCATAGAACTGGGTGAGACGTCTAATATGGAGCTATGTAATAGGATCTAATCATAGAACTGGGGAGACGTCTTATATGGGGCTATATCATAGGATCTAATCATAGAACTGGGTGAGACGTCTAATATGGAGCTATGTAATAGGATCTAATCATAGAACTGGGGAGACGTCTAATATGGGGCTATATCATGGGATCTAATCATAGAACTGGGGAGACGTCTAATATGGGGCTATATCATAAGATCTAATCATAGAACTGGGGAGACGTCTAATATGGGGCTATATCATAGGATCTAATCATAGAACTGGGTGAGACGTCTAATATGGAGCTATGTAATAGGATCTAATCATAGAACTGGGGAGACATCTTATATGGGGCTATATCATAGGATCTAATCATAGAACTGGGTGAGACGTCTAATATGGAGCTATGTAATAGGATCTAATCATAGAACTGGGGAGACGTCTAATATGGGGCTATATCATGGGATCTAATCATAGAACTGGGGAGACGTCTAATATGGGGCTATATCATAAGATCTAATCATAGAACTGGGGAGACGTCTAATATGGGGCTATATCACAGGATCTAATCATAGAACTGGGTGAGACGTCTAATATGGAGCTATGTAATAGGATCTAATTATAGAACTGGGGAGACATCTACTATGGGGCTATATCATAGGATCTAATCATAGAACTGGGTGAGACGTCTAATATGGAGCTATGTAATAGGATCTAATCATAGAACTGGGGAGACGTCTAATATGGGGCTATATCATGGGATCTAATCATAGAACTGGGGAGACGTCTAATATGGGGCTATATCATAAGATCTAATCATAGAACTGGGGAGACGTCTAATATGGGGCTATATCACAGGATCTAATCATAGAACTGGGTGAGATGTCTAATATGGAGCTATGTAATAGGATCTAATCATAGAACTGGGGAGACGTCTTATATGGGGCTATATCATAGGATCTAATCATAGAACTGGGTGAGACGTCTAATATGGAGCTATGTAATAGGATCTAATCATAGAACTGGGGAGACGTCTAATATGGTGCTATATCATAGCATCTAATCGTAGAACTGGGGAGACGTCTTATATAGGGCTATATCATAGGATCTAATCATAGAACTGGGGAGACGTCTAATATGGGGCTATATCATAAGATCTAATCATAGAACTGGGGAGACGTCTAATATGGGGCTATATCATAGGATCTAATCATAGAACTGGGTGAGACGTCTAATATGGAGCTATGTAATAGGATCTAATCATAGAACTGGGGAGAAGTCTTATATGGGGCTATATCATGGGATCTAATCATAGAACTGGGTGAGACGTCTAATATGGGGCTATATCATGGGATCTAATCATAGAACTGGGGAGACGTCTAATATGGGGCTATATCATAAGATCTAATCATAGAACTGGGGAGACGTCTAATATGGGGCTATATCATAGGATCTAATCATAGAACTGGGTGAGACGTCTAATATGGAGCTATGTAATAGGATCTAATCATAGAACTGGGGAGACGTCTAATATGGGGCTATATCATGGGATCTAATCATAGAACTGGGGAGACGTCTAATATGGGGCTATATCATAAGATCTAATCATAGAACTGGGGAGACGTCTAATATGGGGCTATATCATAGGATCTAATCATAGAACTGGGTGAGACGTCTAATATGGAGCTATGTAATAGGATCTAATCATAGAACTGGGGAGACGTCTTATATGGGGCTATATCATAGGATCTATTCATAGAACTGGGTGAGACGTCTAATATGGAGCTATGTAATAGGATCTAATCATAGAACTGGGGAGACGTCTAATATGGGGCTATATCATGGGATCTAATCATAGAACTGGGGAGACGTCTAATATGGGGCTATATCATAGGATCTAATCATAGAACTGGGTGAGACGTCTAATATGGAGCTATGTAATAGGATCTAATCATAGAACTGGGGAGACGTCTAATATGGGGCTATATCATAGGATCTAATCATAGAACTGGGTGAGACATCTAATATGGAGCTATGTAATGGGATCTAATCATAGAACTGGGGAGATGTCTAATATGGGGCTATATCATGGGATCTAATCATAGAACTGGGGAGACGTCTAATATGGGGCTATATCATAGGATCTAATAGAACTGCGGAGACGTCTAATATGTGGCTATATCATAGGATCTAATCATAGAACTGGGTGAGACGTCTAATATGGAGCTATGTAATAGGATCTAATCATAGAACTGGGGAGACGTCTTATATGGGGCTATATCATAGGATCTAATCATAGAACTGGGTGAGACGTCTAATATGGAGCTATGTAATAGGATCTAATCATAGAACTGGGGAGACGTCTAATATGGGGCTATATCATAAGATCTAATCATAGAACTGGGGAGACGTCTAATATGGGGCTATATCATAGGATCTAATCATAGAACTGGGTGAGACGTCTAATATGGAGCTATGTAATAGGATCTAATCATAGAACTGGGGAGACGTCTTATATGGGGCTATATCATAGGATCTAATCATAGAACTGGGTGAGACGTCTAATATGGAGCTATGTAATAGGATCTAATCATAGAACTGGGGAGACGTCTAATATGGAGCTATGTAATAGGATCTAATCATAGAACTGGGGAGACGTCTTATATGGGGCTATATTATAGGATCTAATCATAGAACTGGGTGAGACATCTAATATGGAGCTATGTAATAGGATCTAATCATAGAACTGGGGAGACGTCTAATATGGGGCTATATCATGGGATCTAATCATAGAACTGGGGAGATGTCTAATATGCGGCTATATCATAAGATCTAATCATAGAACTGGGGAGACGTCTAATATGGGGCTATATCACAGGATCTAATCATAGAACTGGGTGAGACGTCTAATATGGAGCCATGTAATAGGATCTAATCATAGAACTGGGTGAGACGTCTAATATGGAGCCATGTAATAGGATCTAATCATAGAACTGGGGAGACGTCTTATATGGGGCTATATCATAGGATCTAATCATAGAACTGGGTGAGACGTCTAATATGGAGCTATGTAATAGGATCTAATCATAGAACTGGGGAGACGTCTAATATGGGGCTATATCATGGGATCTAATCATAGAACTGGGGAGACGTCTAATATGGGGCTATATCATTGGATCTAATAGAACTGGGGAGACGTCTAATATGGGGCTATATCATAGGATCTAATCATAGAACTGGGTGAGACGTCTAATATGGAGCTTTGTAATAGGATCTAATCATAGAACTGGGGAGACGTCTAATATGGGGCTATATCATGGGATCTAATCATAGAACTGGGGAGACGTCTAATATGGGGCTATATCATTGGATCTAATAGAACTGGGGAGACGTCTAATATGGGGCTATATCATAGGATCTAATCATAGAACTGGGTGAGACGTCTAATATGGAGCTTTGTAATAGGATCTAATCATAGAACTGGGGAGACGTCTAATATGGGGCTATATCATAGGATCTAATCATAGAACTGGGTGAGACGTCTAATATGGAGCTATGTAATGGGATCTAATCATAGAACTGGGGAGATGTCTAATATGGGGCTATATCATGGGATCTAATCATAGAACTGGGGAGACGTCTAATATGGGGCTATATCATAGGATCTAATAGAACTGCGGAGACGTCTAATATGTGGCTATATCATAGGATCTAATCATAGAACTGGGGAAGCTTCTAATATGGGGCTATATCATAGGATCTGATCATAGAACTGGGGAGATATCTACTATGGGGCTATATCATAGGATCTAATCATAGAACTGGGTGAGACGTCTAATATGGAGCTATGTGATAGGATCTAATCATAGAACTGGGGAGACGTCTAATATGGGGCTATATCATGGGATCTAATCATAGAGCTGGGGAGACGTCTAATATGGGGCTATATCATAGGATCTAATAGAACTGCGGAGACGTCTAATATGTGGCTATATCATAGGATCTAATCATAGAACTGGGGAAGCTTCTAATATGGGGCTATATCATAGGATCTGATCATAGAACTGGGGAGATATCTACTATGGGGCTATATCATAGGATCTAATCATAGAACTGGGTGAGACGTCTAATATGGAGCTATGTGATAGGATCTAATCATAGAACTGGGGAGGCTTCTTTTATGGGGCTATATCATAGGATCTAATCATAGAACTGTGGATACATCTAATATGGGGGTGTATCATAGGATCTAATCATAGAACTGGGGAGATGTGGCTAAGATAAAATCTCGCTCTGTAATCTTTCCCCACCACTGTACCTTCAGTCAATTAGCCACCTCTCCTCATCCCTTTAACCTATCATTACCTCCTGTCCCTGCGCCTCTATGTAAGTGCTGCTTTTTCCATTCCACCACAGAGCTTGCCAATGTTAACCATCTAGTTGCACTTTTCCTAGTGGAGCCCCATTCAATGAGGGGCAAGAAGCATCTCTACACGTGTGGTAGCAGCACTTTCAGCTGCGAACTTCCTTTACTGCAGTGTGCAGCAAAGGTGAGTATTGCCTGCATTTGGGGCTTAGGGGCAACACAAATAACTAGGTTAGGTCCCTTGTGGACCTCAACCTTACCTGGCCTAGAGTTGCAAGGAGGGGTTAAAGTGATTTATCAGCCAAATAAAAAAAACAAGTGTACTTACCCTTCGCCCTGTGCAGCTGATCAATGCTATTCCAGTGATTACTTGATCTGAGCCCTCTGCACAGCCACCATATCTGGGGCCTCAACATTGATAGGAAGCAGGGCTCGCAACCCTCCATCACACACAGGAGCACTGACACACCCTCTCCGTTAATTGCAATGAAGGGATGTGCCGGGGCGTGGCCGCACCCCTGTGACAGGCTTAGGTGCTCATTAGCTAATCATTCTTTCTCTGTCTATGGACACTTCCCTCCTATTAAGATGGAATATTATTCCTAAAATAAATGCTGCATGGCCACATTCTCTTGAATCTAACCTGTACTGGGCCAACGCCCTTGTAATAATGCTCTTTATATAGTTTAAGTTGATTTTCCTGCATCAGCAGGAGTTGAGCTTCAGCCACAGGTAAGGTTAGACTATTGAGAGAGCATCTATTATGGGGCTATATCATTGGATCTAATCATAGAACTGAAGAGACTTCTTATATGGCGCTATATCATAGGATCTAATCACAGAACTGGGGAGACATCTAATATGGGGCTATATCATAGGATCTAATCATAGAACTGGGGAGACGTCTAATATGGGGATATATCATAGGATCTAATCGTAGAACTGGGGAGACGTCTAATATGGTGCTATATCATAGCATCTAATCGTAGAACTGGGGAGACGTCTAATATAGGGCTATATCATAGGATCTAATCATAGAACTGGGGAGACGTCTAATATGGTGCTATATCATAGGATCTAATCATAGAACTGGGGAGACGTCTAATATGGGGCTATATCATCGGAACTAATAGAACTGGGGAGACGTCTAATATGTAGCTATATTATAGGATCTAATCATAGAACTGAGGATATGTATAATAATCATAGAACTGGGGAGATATCTAATATGGGGCTATATCATAAGATCTAATCATAGAACTGGGAAGACATCTAATATAGGGCTATATCATCGGATCTAATAGAACTGGGGAGACGTCTAATATGGAGCTATATTATAGGATCTAATCATAGAACTGGGGATATGTATAATAATCATAGAACTGGGGAGATATCTAATATGGGGCTATATCATAAGATCTAATCATAGAATTGGGGAGACGTCTAATATAGGGCTATATCATCGGATCTAATAGAACTGGGGTGACGTCTAATATGGATCTATATCATAGGATCTAATCATAGAACTGGGGATATGTGTAATATGTATAATAATCACAGAACTGGGGAGACGTCTAATATGGGGCTACAGGTCCTTCTCAAAAAATTAGCATATAGTGCTAAAGTTCATTATTTTCCATAATGAAATGATAAAAATTAAACTTTCATATATTTGAGATTCATTGCACACCAACTGAAATTTTTCAGGTCTTTTTTTGCTTTAATACTGATGATTTTGCCATACAGCTCATGAAAACCTCAAAATCCTATCTCAAAAAATTAGCATATTTCATCCGACCAATAAAAGAAAAGTGTTTTAAAAAAAGAAAAAGTCAACCTTCAAATAATTATGTTCAGTTATGCACTCAATACTTGGTCGGGAATCCTTTTGCAGAAATGACTGCTTCAATGCGGCGTGGCATGGAGGCAATCAGCCTGTGGCACTGCTGAGGTGTTATGGAGGCCCATGATGCTTCGATAGCGGCCTTAAGCTCATCCAGAGTGTTGGGTCTTGCGTCTCTCAACTTTCTCTTCACAATATTCCACAGATTCTCTATGGGGTTCAGGTCAGGAGAGTTGGCAGGCCAATTGAGCACAGTAATACCTTGGTCAGTAAATCATTTACCAGTGGTTTTGGCACTGTGAGCAGGTACCAGGTCGTGCTGAAAAATGAAAACTTCATCTCCATAAAGCTTTTCAGCCGATGGAAGCATGAAGTGCTCCAAAATCTCCTGATAGCTAGCTGCATTGACCCTGCCCTTTATAAAACACAGTCGACCAACACCAGCAGCTGACATGGCACCCCAGACCATCACTGACTGTGGGTACTTGACACTGGACTTCAGGCATTTTGGCATTTCCTTCTCCCCGGTCTTCCTCCAGACTCTGGCACCTTGATTTCCGAATGACATGCAAAATTTGCTTTCATCAGAAAAAAGTACTTGGGACCACTGAGCAACAGTCCAGTGCTACTTCTCTGTAGCCCAGGTCAGGCGCTTCTGCCGCTGTTTCTGGTTCAAAAGTGGCTTGACCTGGGGAATGCGGCACCTGTAGCCCATTTCCTGCACACGCCTGTGCACGGTGGCTCTGGATGTTTCTACTCCACACTCAGTCCACTGCTTCTGCAGGTCCCCCAAGGCCTGGAATTGGTCCTTCTCCACAATCTTCCTCAGGGTCTGGTCACCTCTTCTCGTTGTGCAGCGTTTTCTGCCACATTTCTTCCTTCCCACAGACTTCCCATTGAGGTGCCTTGATACAGCACTCTGGGAGCAGCCTATTTGTTCAGAAATTTCTTTCTGGGTCTTACCCTCTTGCTGGAGGGTGTCAATGATGGCCTTCTGGACAGCAGTCAGGTCGGCAGTCTTACCCATGATGGCGGTTTTGAGTAATGAACCAGGCTGGGCTTTTTTTAAAAGCCTCAGGAATCTTTTGCAGGTGTTTAGAGTTAATTAGTTGATTCAGATGATTAGGTTAATAGCTCGTTTAGAGAACCTTTTCATGATATGCTAATTTTTTGAGATAGGATTTTGGGGTTTTCATGAGCTGTATGGCAAAATCATCAGTATTAAATCAAAAAAAGACCTGAAATATTTCAGTTGGTGTGCAATGAATCTCAAATATATGAAAGTTTAATTTTTATCATTTCATTATGGAAAATAATGAACTTTAGCACTATATGCTAATTTTTTGAGAAGGACCTGTATATCATAGGATCTAATCAGAGAACTGGGGAGACATCTAATATGGGGCTATATCATAGGATCTAATCATAGAACTGGGGAGACGTCTAATATGGGGCTATATCATAGGATCTAATCAGAGAACTAGGGAGACGTGGCTAAGATAAAATCTCGCTCTGCAACCTTTCCCCGCCACTGTACCTTTAGTCATTTAGCCACCTCTCCTCCTCTCTCCTCATCCCTTTACCCTTTCATCGGCTCCAGTCCTGCACCTCTTTGTAAGTGCTGCTTTTTCCATTCCACCACAGAGCTTACCAATGTTAACCATCTAGTTGCTGTTATATTTAAAGTTAACCAAAACCAGGTCATGCGAGCCCTGGGGCCAAAAAAATTCCATGACTGGGTAAAAACCCTCCCCTGGGGCATCCGGATTCACTGGGTGAAAACCCTGAGATCAACAGTATATGTACAGCCCCGACAACATCCTCAGCCCTCCTCTATCTGATGTGTGCCCATATATGAATGACTGGAAGCAGGTGGCCGCAGCGGAGGGGTGAGGTACAGGGTTTTTACACAAAGGGGCATCCCAAATCAGACCAGGACATGGATAATGAAAATACTGGGTTTTGGTCTACTTAAAACTGCATAATTGAGGAAGAGTAATGTGAACCCCGTCTTCTCTTATTTTTTTGTATTCATCCTTGTATAACGGATAATTTTGTCTGCTCTTGGGTGTCTGCTTTAAGTGGACCCAAACCTATTAAGGGGCCTAGTCCACCTACACTACACCACCCACCTTACACATCAGTAAGCCATGCATTTGAGAGATGCTCGCCTTTTGCCCCATCCATTGAGGGGCAAGCAGCATCTCTACACATGTGTGCTAGCAGTACTTTTAGCTGGAAACATGCTTTACCGCAGTGTACAGCAAAGGTGACTATCCCCTGCATTTAGGGGCAGCACAAATAACTAGGTTAGGTCCCTTGGGGACCTGGACCTTACCTGTCATAGAGTTGCAAGGAGGGGTTAAAGTGATTTATCAGTCACATACAAAAACAAAAGTGTATTTTCCCTTTGTCCTGTGCAGCTGACCAATGCTATTCCAGTGAACACTGGATCTGAGCCCTCCTGCACAACCACCATATCTGGTGCCATCTGGGGCCTCAACATTTATAGGAAGTGGGGCTCGCGACCCTCCATCACTCACAGGAGCACTGGCACACCTTCTCCATTAATTGCAATGAAGGGGAGTGCCGAGACCTGACTAGTTCTCTCCATTGTAGTGAACTGTGACTGATGGTTGGGGTGGGGGAAGCTGGCATGAAAGCGCTGGTGAATGGTGTTCAGGCCTGGGAAGCAAGTGCTGTGGCGCCAGCTCGGATCCATTGATCAGATGAATTGTTGACCACTGGACTAGCACTCCGTACCGGAACCCTCTGTTCCCCCATTATTCAGGGGCGTAAACCCCATTCACCGGCACTTATGGGCTGGGTCCTGTCCCTTGCCATCAGTCACAGAGGTGCGACCAGCTGGCTGATGCATGTCATCCTGGCTGCATTGAGATCAGCTAATTGGCTATCTCAAACATGCCATGGAGTGTGGCTTCAGAGGTGGAAAATCCATTTTTAAAAAAAAAAAATGGGCCACCACTGCGTCGGCAGCATCCAGAGGATCAAAAATGAGTTTGACTTCGCTCTAAGGGGATTGTCCAGGCTAAAGGTGAAAAACAAATCGTTGTTTGTGTACCTGCCATGCAGTAGGCTCATCCTGATGAGCTTCTGAATAAAGATGTTGTCAGCTAAGGACCAGCCCCTGGATTTTATTTAAATATTATCACCTTTTTTGCCCTAAAAGGTGGACCTATAAAAAGATGTTGGAAAACACAGATACGCAAAGTGTGTGTGTGTATCCTAACCTAAGTCAACCAACGTGGTGCACCGCACACAATTAATAATTTTGTGCTACACTGTAAACATTAGAACACTATATCCAAGTTAGGCTCATCGGATACAACCAAGAAACCCAAACAACAGGAGCACCAGAACAATCAGTATGCATTACATTTATTAAGAGTCAGATTTGATCAAACACAAAACACAAAACAGACACTGTACAAAACCAACACATTAAAAACACTGCATATCCCCAAATAACATCCAGTGTTGCACTCGCAACAATTTATTTCTGGAAAGCTCCTAAAATATCAGTACGTACAAACCCCCCCCCCCCCCCCCAAAAAAAGGATAAATCTAATCTTTTGTGCCGGCACAAAAAAACCCCAACCTCACACTATCTGTTTAACTCCATACAGCAAAGTGACAGTGCATAATAAACATGGTATCAATTCATGTAAAGTGCAATGCATCATAAAGACTTCATAATCCTAATATTTAATAAGTGCAAAATATATAAAGTGACTAAGTGCAATTAATTACAAGGTAACAAAGTAATGATAAATGTTCAATATATGTCCAAGAATATTGGTCATGGACACCTAACACAGTTGTAGAGTAAACATTTCAAGACAATCAAATATAAGCAAAAGTGTGAACAGATAGGGAGGTAAAATACTGAGCCTGGCAGCGGGTAAGTCACGTAGAGTAAGGAGCGGGGAACTAGCAGCGGGGACACCTTCGATCGCGGCCGCCCGTGCCGCTTCGCTGGGTGAGTAAATTACAACTGAGAATTCCTGCTATAAATACCTGTGAATGTACAATTGGGGTCCGCGCCATCCGGCAGGTGTTGCTGAAACGCATCTGCGTATCAGCTCCAGTCCCGTGCGACGGATGTGACGTCACACATGGCCGGATATGACGCCACTAAGTCTTGCATATTCATACCGGCATTATTAGTCAGAGAGGGCGGAACTTGTTTTTAATGGCAGGCAAACATCACGTTGCCCGTCCCACTTGCCCCTGTGCATATAACACTGGGCGAGTGCAACACTGGATGTTATTTGGGGATATGCAGTGTTTTTAATGTGTTGGTTTTGTACAGTGTCTGTTTTGTGTTTTTTGTTTGATCAAATCTGACTCTTAATAAATGTAATTGCATACTGATTGTTCTGGTGCTCCTGTTGTTTGGGTTTCTTGGTTGTATCCGATGAGCCTAACTTGGATATAGTGTATCCTAACCTACACACGCAAGCATCTGTGTGCTCCACACAGTCTGATGCAAGAGGTCCACCTCTCAATGCTTAAAAAAGGTGGTCATTAATGATTCAAATCCAGGAGCTGGTCTACTGGAAAGAGGTTAAGTCTCAACAAGAACATCTTTCTTCAGCAGCTCACTAGGATCAAACGCCTGCATGGCCGATATAGGAAAAATGATTTATTTTTCCCCTCCGTCTGGACAATCCTTTCAATAACCATGGTATATGTGGGCTTGATTGCCTAGCATATCACGTACTAATGATGGGGAACCTCTGGTCTAGAGAAAACAGCTAGGTTTAGTTTAAAAATAAACCTGGTTGGTTCAAAATATTCTCAAATTGTACTCAATTGTTTAGAGCAACTGTATACTTAAATATTCTTAACTGTGTTAGACTTGCCAGTTTTACAGTTTGATGTTTTTTTTAACAGAAGCACATCCGTGAATAAGAAACAGCTAAATTCATCACTGATGGGACCAAAATGCAATAATTTCATATTCATTGCTGCACTGTGACTGTAACCATAAGGAAGTACAAGAACAAGCCCTTCAGAACTTCCAATGTGAGCGACAGCAGTCAGTGGTAACCAATATAACTTACTTCAGGAGAAGTCTATAGGACTTGCTAATACCTTATAGTGTTCAGTTTCCCAATACGTTGCACTCCGAGGAGCAAACTATGGAAAAACAATCTGCAGAAGCCACAAATCAGTTAATTTATGATGGAAATGATTCTTTGGGTTTCAAAAACCATGAAGAATTACCTGCTAAAGTGGAACATGACAAATCGTCCATTAGAGATGCTGGAGGGTCGCCCTTCACATTGAAACAGAATAGTGAGTCAACTGAGAAGAATGAAATGACACACAATCAGGAGGAAGGGAGTAAAAATACACAGGAGCATCTGAGACAAGAACAAGAGCTGAATCAGTTGCAGCAGGAGCTGAATAAAAAGTCAGAACTTACAACAAAGGAGCAGCAGCTGAAGTTGGCTCATAAGCAGTTGCAAGAGCATCATGGGGGGGCTGGGAAAGAGCCGCTGCATCAGGGGGCAGCTGAAGCTGAGCCGAAGCATCAGCAGGCTGAAGTCCAGCAGGACTGTCAGCAGGAGCAGCAGAGTAAGCGTGAGGCCGAGCTGGAGCATCAGGGAGCATCTGAAGCCGAGCAGGAACAAGCCACTAAACCCAAGCAGGAGCAGGCCACTAAACCTGAGCAGGAGCGTCAGCGGGCACCTGAAGCCGGGCAGGAGCGTCAGCGGGCAGCTGAAGCCGAGCAGGAGCGTCAGCGGGCAGCTGAAGCCGGGCAGGAGCGTCAGCGGGCAGCTGAAGCCGAGCAGGAGCGTCAGCGGGCAGCTGAAGCCGCGCAGGAGCGCCAGCGGGCAGCTGAAGCCGTGCAGGAGCGTCAGCGGGCAGCTGAAGCCGTGCAGGAGCGTCAGCGGGCAGCTGAAGCCGTGCAGGAGCGTCAGCGGGCTGCTAAAGCCGAGCAAGAGCGTCAGCGGGCAGCTGAAGCCGGGCAGGAGCGTCAGCGGGCAGCTAAAGCCGAGCAGGAGCGTCAGCGGGCAGCTAAAGCCGAGCAGGAGCGTCAGCGGGCAGCTAAAGCCGAGCAGGAGCGTCAGCGGGCAGCTGAAGCCGGGCCGGAGCGTCAGCGGGCAGCTGAAGCCGAGCCGGAGCGTCAGCAGACAGCTGAAGCCGGGCAGGAGCGTCAGCGGGCAGCTAAAGCCGAGCAGGAGCGTCAGCGGGCAGCTGAAGCCGTGCAGGAGCGTCAGCGGGCAGCTGAAGCCGTGCAGGAGCGTCAGCGGGCAGCTGAAGCCGGGCAGGAGCGTCAGCGGGCAGCTGAAGCCGGGCAGGAGCGTCAGCGGGCAGCTGAAGCCGAGCAGGAGCGTCAGCGGGCAGCTGAAGCTGAGCAGGAGCGTCAGCGGGCAGCTGAAGCCGAGCAGGAGCGCCATCGGGCAGCTGAAGCCGTGCAGGAGCGCCATCGGGCAGCTGAAGCCGTGCAGGAGCGCCATCGGGCAGCTGAAGCCGTGCAGGAGCGCCATCGGGCAGCTGAAGCCGTGCAGGAGCGCCATCGGGCAGCTGAAGCCGTGCAGGAGCGCCATCGGGCAGCTGAAGCCGAGCAGGAGCGCCATCGGGCAGCTGAAGCCGAGCAGGAGCGCCAGCGGGCAGCTGAAGCCGAGCAGGAGCGCCAGCGGGCAGCTGAAGCCGAGCAGGAGCGCCAGCGGGCAGCTGAAGCCGAGCAGGAGCAACAGCGCTGGCGGGAGGCTGAGGAAGGAAAGAAGGAGGTGCACAGTGGCACAGCAGTGGCAGGTAAATCAAAACATTTTATGGCCTATTATTATTATTATTATTATTATTGTTATTTGTAGCAATTGCAAATCATTCCAAGTTCTGTAAAAGTAATTGTATAAATGTATATAAATGTATACATATAAATGTATAGTAAAAACTAATAGGGTGATTTTGTGCCAGTTTTAGGTTGCATGCGCATAGTGTAAAATAAAATATTGTAAAAAAATAAGTAGAACACATCAATTCTTTCCTGCAGTAAGGTTAAAAAAAATAGCAGCTTACCTTGCCAAGCATTCCTCCAGCGCTCTGCCTCCTTTCAGCTTGGCACTGTTAATAAGGAAATACGCTTCCTCATCTGACCCTCCAGCGCCAGCTCGCTGATGTGGGCCACCAATACTGGCTCAAGGAGCTAGTCCAGACCACACCCACTCTAAATTGGCAGCTTGAATGTTGCTGTCAGAGCTGCCATTTATACACAGGTAACCCATCCCTCCTTTCCGTCCTGCCTCCTCCAAGGGCCACGTCCACTTGCTTCAGAATCCCAGAAATCCCAATGTAAAACTTTAAACCTTTATATCTCGGCCATTTCTAATTCAAACTGAAACCCGTTTAGGGCAGTGCCAAATGTAGTTGACACAACAGGCTAATAATTGGCTTTGGCTGTTCTATCACTTTAATATTGAAAACCTGTGTAACTTTGACAGACGCTGTAAGATCCAGTGATATTGAGCAGGCACGATGTTCAGTCTAATGGGCAAGAAATGTTTGTTATTTTTCTTTTTTGTTGTTTGAATACCACGGATGGCCTTCTGATTACTGAGGCAGTGAGCCTGCTTGAGTCAGGAGAATTTGTCGCAGGCTGTTGAGACTCATTAGTTTTCTCTTTTCATTGAAGACTTTTAGAGTGTGCCCCATGTGCCAATGCTGGGCAAAAGGGGGACACAGACTGTCAGGATTTAATACTGGGTCATCTTTCCGCAGGTGAGAGTGTTATGAGAGGGTAACCTACCAGCTACAGATGGTACTGTCCCTAGAGTGTATTCACCAGGTCTTCAGACGCACAACGGAACACGATCTCGAAATAGGGAGTCGCAGAACTCGTCTGCTTCCTGCCACTCTAAACATCCAGTGGGCACATCTTCGGTATTAGACCACACTTATTCAGATAGGCTGGGGGTGAGAGCGTGCATGCTGCTGGGGATGCAGATGCATGTAAACAGAGCCGATTGCAGAGCATTACATATGCATGGCAAACGATGATTGGATGAGAGCATGCGCTGTAGGACCGGGGAAAGGGTGAGTTTTTGGGGAGTTTGACACAGCGGGGCATCACATCCTTATAACCTAATTTTTATGCCTTGATACTAGCCACAGTATTGATTTCCGTCCAAATCATGTACCAATGAATGTCAGTGCATGCTGGTGCTTGTAGTTCATTGACAGCTGGGAGCATACAGGTTGGGTGAGTGGGTGGAAAACAATTATGCATAAATGACAGACAAGCAGATCCCAATTGTAATCCTTGGACAAAGTAAGATGTTTCAGCGCTGGCAGTTTATGTATATATTATATTATAAGCAGAAGATGGTAACTTGGTTAGAAACCTGATTTTGATGTCTCCTCCCATCCCGCTACCCACTGTGGGGATCTTGAGCAGCGGGAGCACTACTGCAGTCACTTCCTGATGTCACATTTGATTCTCCTGATTCAGGAGCTGCACTTAGTGCCCTTCTTTCGCTGTGGGGTTGACCAGGTGAGTATTTTTTATTTTAATATCCAGATCAGAGTAGGTTCAGATTAGACTTCAGCTCTGCTTTTAATTAGTGTCTCATAGAATTCTGTTGCATCTTTTATCTTGTATCTTTCTTGTTGCAGTGTCTGTGGGCATTCTTGGTATAGTCATCCTTATATGTATAAACCTATTCGGTGGGACAGAAACCCCCAAATCCAGATCAGTGCTACAAGTCTTCCGGAATGAATTTGAGAGTCTCCAACAGACTTTTCCTGAGCAGACCCAGGATTTGTGGTTGAGGAGTGGAAAAATGTTGCAAAATCATCTGAACAAGTCTCATCCGCGGGAGCCTGTGACCATCATCCTCACAGCAGGCCAAGATGCCAAACATACTTTACACTGTTTGGGTGGTGGTCTTGCTCAAGCCTACACTTCTGCCCTTGGTGCCAATTGGTTGGTGATTGATGGACCTTCTGAAGCCAGTTATGACAGTGGCACGGCCAAGCTTCACATAGATGACAAACTGAGTTCAGGGTTTGAATCTACCGCTCGGGCTGCTGTGTTAAGCCGCTTGGAAACCCTGCCTTCTGGATCTTTGCTCATCCTCTACAAGTATTGTGATCATGAGAATGCTGCCTACAAGAATGTGACGCTTGTGCTTACGGTGCTTCTGGATGAACCGTCTCTTGAGCGGGACACTCCTCTGCCAGAGCTGGAAGAGAAAGTTAGGGACTTCCTGTATCAGCAGTTCATTACTTCAGATGGGGTCAAATCGCATAATGAGATGGATCGCGACAAACTGGGAGGAGTGTGGAGCCGCATTTCTCACCTTGTTCTTCCTGTACTTCCTGTGGCTAGCATAGAGACTGGCACCTGCCCCATTAATTATAATCAAAGATAGAAAAGCATATTGTCACCTTGCTGGCAGAGGGCTCGGAGATCCATCGCCAATCATCTTTTTATAAACTCTATTACAGTAACCTGTGATTCTTTTAACAGAACGGTGCCTTAGCTTTAATTGCAGACTGCTTAGAGGATAACTGCAGTTTATTTTTATCATTTTTTTAAAGTAAATGAAGCCTAACTTATTTTACCTACATTTTAAAGAGTGGGGAGTGAGGTTCCATTTTGCTTTGGATTTAGCATTGCCTTTAGCATTTGGATAAAGCATTGTTTTGAACTGAACGCTGGATTATGGAGCAGCCACATCCGCAGTTTCCATACAGTTTACAGCGTGTTTCCAAGCACAGCCTACCTGACTGCTGAAAAGGTGTGTGATTGTGGGCCTGTGCAGAGGGTACTCGCGTTTGGGGGCACTGTGTAAGTCAGCCCTGAAGTCTTTTAGACCCCAGGGCCGGCGGGGCAGTGCTCAGTCCCACTTTAACAAGGCCAAGTAAGCCCAAAAATAGAAGTTCAATACTTGGCTTTCTGGGGTTCGCCAGAACAGAAAATGTAGCCTTACCTCTGGCAACCAATTAGACCTGCCAGGGGTCCTCGAGGAGCCTCGGAATGCAGTGCGTAAGTTCAGGTTGCGGCAAAAAAAAGGCACTTACCTGCCAGCCCACAGACTCGATCTCACAAAGACTGCTTTGCTCCAGTTTTCGGCTCTGGTGCCAATCACATGCTTCGCTCCCGGTTCCCGATCTGTTGCCAATAAATGAGGGAGCCTGCTTTCACATAACTGACAGCAGGGACCCTCCGTGAGGCTGGGTAAAAAAGCGCATCATAACTGACTCAAATGAAACCAGGGGGGGGGTTGGCCTGTTCGCAAGGCTTGTGTGATTGATTCTCCAGGGTGGCGAGTAAGTGCCTTTCTTTCAAGCCAATTTTTACGTTCCCTAGGCTTTTTTTTTTAAATTGGGAAGGGGTCAAGGTGAAGCTATTCAGAGAACCTAAAGGCTCGTTTGAATTTAGGTCCACCTGTACATCTGTACCTTAGTGCCTCATGCAAACATACCTAATACACGTTGGGACTGGTTATCAGCCTAAATTAGGAAAACACCCTCCAATCAAAATAACTGGAGAGCTGATCAACTTGGTAGCGGGCATCCCAATGCACATACTGCTGCTTGAAGCCTGAAACTGAGCATTGGATTTTTCCTACCTCTCCGTTTCCTCGCTGGTTCGCCTGGAGCAGTTGGGTTTACAGTATCTATGATCCCCACTGGTCACTGCTGGACACATAGCTCAGCACAACGGCAGCCAGAGGTAGGTAGGTATCTCTACCTGGTCTCAGGCTCCCTGATGTGGTATGTGTTTTGGGGGGCCCACCAGCTAGCCGATCAGCCCTTCACTTATTTTGGACTGCGGTGTCACTTTAGGACCCCCCAAGAATTCATCCTGCTGTGAGATGTTGCACTATTTATTTTCTGCACCAGGTATAAGCAACTTTTTAAAGAAAAAGTGCAGAAAGATTTTGCATGAACAAAATTATATTCTATTAATATAAAATTAGAATATGTAATCAAGCTGCTCTGATATTTAGATGGTTCTCCATTCAAAGTGGAACGAAACCCAGGACGGCTGCTGCCCTTCCCTCTGAATTAGGATGCCCTGCTGTGTGAAACTCCCACTTACCCAGTCCAATGGCACATGTTCGGGCTCTCGGGCAGTCAGAGCCATTTGCTGTGCCTATGTAATTTGGCAAATGGCTCTAATTATTTACAATGGGGAGAGAAAGAGGGGTCGCATCCTCGGGCTATGCGCACTTTCCTGCCCCAGTCATTCATATAGGCTGGGGTAGTAATGTGCGCACAGCTGGGGATGCAGGCACTCTCACTCCCAATTGAAGCACATCAAAGCCGTTTGCTGCATGATATAGTCACAGCAAATGGCTCTGATTGGATAAAAGCCTGCGCATGCACCGTTGGACCAGGAAGAGGTGAGTTGTATTGGTCTTTCAGGGGGGTTTCACACAGCGGCTCATCCCTATTTGAGATGCCCCCAGGGCACTGAACTAAGCCCACTTTAAGAAAATATGCACTATATAAATGTATTCCCTTCTTCCCATAGTCGGTTGTGCAGAACAGCCCTGTCAATGTTGTATATTTTGTCATTTTTTAGATCATAAGACCACTAATTGTATAATGAATCAAGATAGAGTATACGATTTTAAGAATGATTTTGAATTGTACATTTTAAATACATACTTTCAGATGGGAATGTTTGGGGAAGCAACAATTGTTTTGTTTTTTTATTTTCAAGAATTCTTTATTGGAAAGACTAAAGTGAACCTTTAAAGCCTACTATGATGGTAATAACGCTGAGCAATCTGACTCATTAAAGGAGAACTGACTGCAAAAATGCAAATCATGTATTTAAACAGCCACTGCTAATTTTGGTTAGTTCTCCCCCTCAGCCCTAACCATGATGGGCTCGGCCACCTGAGCCAACCACATATCTCCCTGCAATTTCTGAAGCTGCAGCCGTGAATATGTGAATATATGCACAGGAGCGGTGCCACCTCTGCACTGATTAGCCGAGCCAGCAGTCAGTCATGGTCAAGGAAGCAGCTTGGAAGCTGGAAGCTGTTGTGGGGCGGGGGGGGGGGGGGGGGGCTGTATCTGATGCTGGGCAGGTAAGTAATTTTCCAAATCTCGCTTAATGTCAGGTTTTTTTAAATTTCTGCCTGACCCTATTGCTGGGGCTAACACCACCTCCTTCAGGGTCAGGGCACCTGCTGTGCAGCATCCTTTTCTATCTTCGACTGGAGGAGCTACTGAATTTCCAGCAAGTGCTGTATCTGCCTCTAGGTACTCATCCAGTTGAGAGCAATAACCATTTACAGTGACCCAAATCAGACTGGTGGTGACCCCCCCCCCCCCCCCCAGCTGTTGTGTGCACCTGGGCCTATCTGAATGATTGGTGCAGGAGTGGACAGAGGGAAGCCTGCCAGTCTCAGGGCTCTGTCCTGGACTCTGAATACAAACAGTGATTTATGCCATGCATTTATATACATAAAACGCTGATTAGAGGAGAGCCAGACAGGGCAAATTAAAACTGATCTCCAGTCCAAAAAATATAGTTTAGTAGACTGCTGCCCTCTGATTATAGGCGGCATAAACTGAGAGGCCTAAAGATGTTTTCAGGCATAAAACAACAAAACACTATAAAATGTCCCACAAAGACCATTATGGGAATGTGTCTGGTGGCGCACACTTCTTCCTTTGCCCTCCACTAAGTCGTTAGCGGGGCCGAGGGAAGCTAAGCAAATTCAAGCACGCTAATCGGCGCTGCACCATGCCACCATGGGAATGTCAGGAAGGTGAGTTTTAAGGCGAACCAGGGGGGATACACAGACCGGGTATCCTAAATCAGGATTGCCGTCTGAGAGGAACAATACCCAGGAGAGTGTTGTTCCTCTTTAACCCCATGCAGATGTAGAATAGCTGCACTCATAGAATTACATGGAGGCAGCCATCTTGCCACACACCTGATAGTCCTGCTTACACATCAGTTTGGTGGGAGGGGGGAGCTGTGCCAGCAGCAATTCACCCCAAACTGAGAGAGATGCCTCAGAAACATGAGGGAGCTTGTCTCATTCTACAAACACTGAATAAACAGCTGCTGGAGGAATTCTGTGAAGGAGTATCTATTACATCGTATCTACATGTCATGTGGTAGCTGCAACCTTCAGGTGTTATTAATGTTTCTAAAGAGTTATTACAGCCAATAGATTTCTACTTCTGGCTAAAGATAAGCAATGATTGCAGAGATTTAAAGCCATACTTTAGCCAAAAAATAAAAATCATCATACTCGCCTTTCATCCAGCTTAGGCATCGCTGCTGGTCTGTTCTGCAGACACTCACAGGATCGCCCGATGCCAGTCCTTCGTCTGTATTGTCACTCTACAGGGCGGTGTCATTGTTGATCATAGTTTGTTGTATATTGCTGGGTATAGGAGAGGGGCGGGTAGATGGAAGCTGGCACGCCCTCCTCCATTCACTCCTCCCTATACACAGTAAGCCAAGGCCGACACAAGCACAGAGATGGGATAACCTGCCACTCTGCAGCATCAACCCGGCAACCGACATGAGGGCGCTAGGGAGGAGAGGGGGGCGTGACCATCCTCCATAGCAATTGAGAACCCATCAAGAATATATGACGGACCACCATAGGCCAAAGCAAGGAGCGACAGAGGCAGCATCCAGGGAATGGAAAAATGAGAAATACACAGCACATTATAGCAACTATGCCTAAATATTCAAATACTAAAAGTATCTGCACATATAATAAATAAATCTTTTCTCTCTGAGCCTGATCTATCACTATCAAGGGAGGCCTCTGAAGAATTAAAATCAAAAGACGCTGATTTTGAGCGTGGACAGCCCTTTAAAATTGGCCTTAGTTGATTATTGTACGACTGTTTCCAATTATAAACTCTATGAAGCTTATGTGGTGTAATGTAAAAATGGATCCTGTGTGCCTCCCTGTCACACCACCATTTCTCAGAAGACTCTGATAGTGACATAAGTTTGCCCCATGGTAGTAGAGCATCCATCAGGGTCCAGACCTTGTGTGCTTTTCCATTAGAGCAGAACAAAACCCACCAGTGGCCAGTCTGGAGTCTACAAGATTCCAAGGCCAGCCGTTGGCGTTTCCCTGGAGGCATCCCGAACTGAGATGCTCCGCTGTGGGAAACCCCCCAGGCCGCCCATAAAAACTCACCTTTCCCTGCTCCAATGCCGAACAGCTCTGAATGTTTACTATGATTGTTTACAATGGGGCATTGAATTCAATCAGAGCCCTTTGCTGAAAGGGAGGAACTCTGCAAAGGGCTCTCGCTTGCGCCATTGGAGCAAGGAGAGGTGAGTTTTACTGAGCTTTAAGGGGGGATTTCATCCAATCAACCAATGCAATTGAATAGTGCCCCCACCTCTCGGGGGGGGGGCCCACAGAAATCTGCTGAGTGAACAATACTGGTGATGCTGTCAGTCAGTGCTGAGGCTACATTAGGAAGAAAGCAGCTACTACCTGTCATTTGTTCCTCATTATTGTATTTTCCCATTGCATGGCACGGCCTGCTTCATGAAGTCATGACATCTGATCATTCCGCCACAAGGTGGCGCAGTGTACTGCAGAAGAGTTGTGGCTCCTCCCGGTACCATATAAAAACAGAATCACCATAGACTTATCCAGTGTGTTCTGCAGTGATAAATAGAAGATGGCTCTTTATATTGCACAGGTGAGCGGGGCAACCAAGCCTGCGGCCCTGCATGTCTATTTCCACCCATTTCCTGACCCTCTGTGCCTCTCAGCCTCGGCTGACGGATCGGGTGAGGGTAGAGGAGCACTAGGGTCAAGTGCTCAAGGAGACCACAAAGGGTAGCCGGCCATAGGCTTTATGGTGAGCCTACTAGAGATGCGGAGTTCCTGTCCTAGCTTCTGATGGGGTGAGTGTTTTGGGGACTGTTTACTTGTTCTGGCGTTTTGGGGTCCCCCCATCCCTGGCCTGGGCTCTCGCCTCTGCTCGCTCGCCTTCCTCTCCCCCTCCCCGCCGTGTGTCGGGGGGGGGGGGGGGCGCTCCCCCCCTGTGTTTTAACTGTTTTTCACCGCCATCGCCGCTTTGTACTATGCTCCGCGGCGGGCGGCACTATAACTGTGAGGCGTTTTTTCTACTGTGTGATGACGGCGGCGCGGTCACGTGAGCTCCGTTTTCGTCCTCTCAGCGGGGCGGGACCGGAGGATGACGCGTATCTCGTCGTCCACCCGCTGCCCGCCCCTCAAAGTACCTCTGCCGTTTTGCTTCTGCTGCGCGTATGGGGCCCTTCTTCATCCTTGGAGCTGCGGCGGTGATCCCTCTGTTGTCGCTTCCCCCTGTGGTCTGGCGGCTGGTGCCCTTGCCCTGCTTGGTCCGTGAGTCCCCTTTGGCTGTTTGTGGTTTCCTTGGGGCATGTGCTGTGGGATGCTTGTGTCTTTATGTCTTTCAGGCGGGACAACTGTGGGTTGTGGTTTCTCCCGGTCCTACCCCTTACCATCCCTCATCTTCCCTTACTGGCTTCTGGGGGCATCCCTTGGGGGGGGGCATCCCGGGTGGCTTTTATTAGCCCTTACCCTGTGCTGGCCTGTTGCGCCTGTGTTAATCACCATATGGAGGCTTCTAGATGCAGTAGATGCTTGGAACAAACTTCCAGCAGCGGTAGTTGAAAAATCAACAGTCACTGAATTTAAACATGCCTGGGATAAGCACACATCTATCCTAAGATAAAGAGTACATACAGTATACACAGACTAGATGGACCGTATGGTCTCCTTCTGCCGTCAACCTTCTATGTTTCTGGGGATAGCGTGCTTGGAGGTCCTTCGGGGCAATCCTAGCTGTGTTTCATGTGTGGGGTATCCCCTGTGAGTAACAGTGTCACAGTGTGCGTGCCGTGCGCCCTAGGTATCATTGTGCCCCAGGCTGGATTGCCCGCTTCGCTTCCCAGCTCTGCGCCCCCTTCGGCATCGCCTACCCCCCCCCCGTGCCTGCATTTAGCCCCCAGTGAGGGGGATACTAGCGGGGGGTCACAGTCTGATCTGGCACTGCATGTGGCCAGTATTGAAAGGCAGCTTGCCAGGCCTGTTCCACGTAAGGCCTCTGGCAAGAAGCGACACCTAGCTCCCGTGCCATCCCACCTTTTTGAGGAAGATGAGGGACCTGATGTTTTTGTTAGCCTTTACCCCCTAGAGGAGGGGGAACTCTTTCAGGACTCTGACTCCTCTGGGCACCAGCAGGAGGGTTATGACAGTGACCCTGGGTCTGCGTCTGGGGAGGATTCATGGTTCCCTGAGGACACTGATAGCCTGCTGGCTCACATTTTTGAAATCTTGCACATTGTCCCCCCTGAGGTGGCTAAGAGGAAGCAGGGTGAGCTTTTTCGTCCTGATAAACAGCGTCTGGAGTTCCCTGAGCAGAGCCATTTCACTAATATGGTGCTCAAGGAGTGGGAACGTCCTAGTAGATTGCCCGCGGTGCCCAAAGGATTGGATAAGAGGTATCCCTTTCCTGCCGACTTGGTCAAGCGATGGTCGTGTCCCCCTGAGGTGGATGCTCCCGTTCGAGGGCTGTCCAACACCTGGGTCATGCCTTCCCCTGATACTACTACACTGCGGGACAGCGAGGACCGCCGTATGGATCAGCTGGCCTGCCATGCTTTTACATGTGTGGAGGCTGGGCTGCATCAGGTCTGCACTGCTGCCATTACAGCTATTGCCCTTAAGCAACAGCTCAAGCGCCTCCTTGATGGTGCTACGGGTGGTAACAGGGGGGAGAATTATAGGTCCCTTTTGCTTTGCTCTGATTTTGTTGCCTTTGTCTTTACTGCCATGGATGATGCGGTACGGCTGTGTGGTAGTTAGTCAGTGGGTTGCTGATGCTTCCGCTAAGAAGGCTCTCACTGGGCTCCCCTTTACAGGGCTGACGCTCTTTGGTGAGCGTCTGGATGTTCTAGCCAAGGATGGTAGGCTACCTCAATGTAGGAGGCAGCCTCGGCCCTTTCGGGGGTCCTCCTCTTCCCTCCCCTCCTTTCATGCTCCCAGAGGAGGTCGTGGCTCCCTCTTCTGGGGTACCCGCAGGGATTCTTGGGGCCGTGGCAGATCACATGGTCCTGGTCTCTCATGGGGCCCCAAGCCCAAACCTTCTCCCAAGCCCCCTCAAGCATGAAGAGGCGCCCTCACCCATCCGGGTGGGGGGACGGCTTCGGCTCTTTGCTCACGTCTGGAGGCTACGCGTCTCAGACCGGTGGATTCAGGAGGTGTCCTTCGGTTACAAGATAGAGTTTGCAGCCTGGCCGCCCCCAAGATTCATCAGATCCCGGATGTCTCAAAACCCTCTGTCAGCTCAGGGTTTGCACCTTGCGGTTCAACATCTGTTGGAATCAGAAGTCATTTGCCTGGTGCCTTCCCAGGAATGGGGTCGAGGGTTCTACTCCAATCTGTTCACAGTCCCCAAAAAGAACGGGTCCCTGAGGTCCATCCTGGACTTGAAGGGTCTCAACAGGTTTGTCAGGTTCAAGCACTTTTGCATGGAGACTCTATGCTCGGCGGACAGTACCCTGCTCGCGGGCGACTTCATGACCTCTGTGGACATCAAGGATGCATACATTCACGTGCCAATCTTTCCAGGTCATCAGATTTCTCAGGTTCGCTCTAGAGGATCAGCATTACCAGTTTGTGGCTTTACCGTTCGGTATCACCTTGGCGCCTCGGGTGTTCAGAAAGGTGCTGGCGGGCGTGATGGCTCTGCTGCGGAATCAGGGCATTCGCATTCTTCCTTACCTGGACAACATTCTGATTGCGGCTCAGTCTCTTCATCAGGCCGAGAAGGATACTCTGATGGTGACCTCCACTCTCGAGTCCTTCGGCTGGCTGATCAATTATCCCAAGTCTTCACTGTCTCCGTGTTTGGTGAGGGGCATGACTCTGGATACCTCTCAGGTCAAGGTATTCCTGCCTCAGCAGAAAGTGGAGGGCCCTCAGAAGCAGGCACGGACTCTTCTCTTGTGTCCCCATCCTTCCATCCGGCAAGGGATGCAGTAAGTGGGTTTGATAGTGTCCTGCTTCGAGGCGGTCCCCTTTGCTCAGTTTCACATGAAGCCTCTTCAGTTGCACCTCTTGTCAGTTTGGGATCGGGACCCTGTGTCCCTGGATCAGGAATTTGCTCTGTCCCCCCTGGCCAGAAAGTCCTTTTCGTGGTGGCTGGACTCAGGGAATCTTCTAGTGGGCAGGACCTTTCTGTCTCCGTGCTGGGAGACTGTCACCACGGATGCCAGTCTGACCGGTTGGGGGGGCTTTTGGAAGTCTCTGAAGTTCCAGGGTCAGTGGGGCCCCCAGGAGGCCCATGCTCCCATCATGTCCAGGAATTGAGGGTGATCAGGTTGGTTCTTTCTCAGCTGACCGCGCACCTTCGGGGTCGGGCTGTTCAGATCCACTCGGACAACCAGACGGTGGTTGCCTACATCAATCATCAGGGAGGGACTCGGAGCAAGCGAGCCCTCAAGGAAGTGTCCCTGATACTGTCTTGGGCGGAAGAGAATGTCCCTTGCATCTCGGTGGTTTACATTCCGGGGGGGGGGGGGAGAACCAGGAGGCAGACTCCCTGAGCAGGGAGACGTCTCGGCTGTGGAAATGGTCCCTCAGCAACAGGATTTTTCACTCCCTGTGTCACCGCTGGCTTCAGCCGGATGTGGACCTGTTTGCGTCCCGCCACAATCACAAGCTTCCGAGGTTTGTCTTCCTGTCACAGGACCCTCTGGCCTTCGCCACGGATGCGCTAGCAATGCTTTGGATGGAGTTTCGGATCCTCTATGTGTTCCCTCCCTCCCCTCTGCTGGGCAGGGTGCTGCGCAAGATAGCCCAGGAAGGGGTACCAGCCATTCTGGTGGCCCCTGTTGGCCAAGGAGGGTGTGGTTCGCAGACGTCGTGCAGTTGGCATTAGATCAGTATGCCCTGCCCAAGGATCCAGATCTGTTCACTCAGGGACAACTGTGCCATCCCAATTTACAAATGCTGGCTTTAACGGCTTGGCTGCTGAAACCTCCATCTTGATGGATAAGGGCTTGCCGGCTTCTGTTGTTGATACCATTATTAGGGCTAGGAAGAAGTCCTCGTCCTTTATCTACTACAGGATATGGCATGCTTACATTGCCTGGTGTGATTCCAAGTCTCTTCCTTGTCGGGTGTTTTCTATCCCTAGCATTCTGGCGTTTTTGCAACATGGTTTGGATTCGGGCCTTCAACTTAGTACCCTCAAGGGACAGGTGTCAGCTCTGCCAATTTTTTTTCCAAAGATCCTTTGCCAATAACCGGTTGGTTAAGACTTTTTTCCAGGGAGTTACTCATGTGCGTCCCCACGTAAGCCTTTGCTACTGATTTGGGACTTGAATCTGGTGTTGTCTGCTCTGCAGGGTCCTCCCTTTGAGCCTATCCGTGGGGCTGCTTTGCCCATTCTGACTCTTAAGGTGGCCTTTTTGGTGGCCATTACTTCTGTCAGGCGAGTTTCTGAGTCGGCGGCGCTTTCCATCAAACCTCCTTATTTTGAAAGGCATCAGGATAAGGTGGTGTTTCAGCTTAAGCTGGATTTCTTGCCTAAGGTTGTGTCTGCTTTTCATCTCAATCAGGACATTGTTTTTGCCTTCTTTGTGTCCTAACCCTGCTAATTCCAAGGAGCGGACCCTTCACTCTTTGGATGTTGTCAGGGGTCTGTTTTATTTGGTAGCTACTGAGTCTTTCAGGGAATCTGACGCTCTTTTTGTTCTTCCTGCTGGACCTAGGAAGGGTTTGCCTCCGGCTACATCCACTATCAGCGCGTGGAATCGTCAGGCGGTAGAGCAGGCCTATTCTGCTAGGGGGAAGGTTCCTCTTTTAGGGTTTTTGCTCATTCCACTCGTGCTGTTGGTGCCTCTTGGGCTTTTCAGCACCAAGCTTCTGTTGAACAAGTTTGTAAGGCCGCAACTTGGTCTTCTGTTCATACTTTTTCCAAGTTTTACAAGGTTGATGTTAAGGCCTCAGCTGATGCTGCTTTTGGCTGCAAGGTACTTCAGGCTGTAGTGGTTTGAACTGCCTGCCGTTACTCTTTGGGGATCCCACCCTACCTTATGGACACTGCTTTTGGATGTCCCAGATATAATGACTTCATGAAGCAGGCCGTGCCATGCAATGGGAAAAAGACAATTCTGTGAGTACTCACCTGTAGAATTGCTTTTACCATGCATGGCACAGCCTGCTTCACCCCACCCTTGTTATCGTTATTCTTGGTTGCCTCTTTATGGTGATTGTTACAAGTTAGTTGGGGTTTTGTTACCTTTTTTACCTTTATTAGCTCCCGGTTTCTTGAATAACTGTTTGTCAACACTGGATAAGTCTATGGTGGTTCCATTTTTATATGGTACTGGGAGGAGCCACAACTCTTCTGCAGTACACTGCGCCACCTTGTAGCGAAATGACCAGATGTAATGACTTAATGAAGCAGGCCGTGCCATGCATGGTAAAAGCAATTCTACAGGTGAGTACTCACAGAATTGTCTTTTTGTTATATAAAAATGCCTTTGATTAGGGCCCCAGACACAACTTTGCATGGGGCTCCAGAAATTATAAGGCCGTCCCTGCAGCTGGACATCCCAATCCCGGATGCCACGGAACAGAACCTGGGGAAGTAAAATTCCTGGGTCTATTCAAGCAAGTTAACAAATCAAATGCTCACTCCCTCGCATCTAATCACTCTTAGTCCCTGAAAGTGCTGAGAATCCTATGGCACGCAGGTCCGTTCTCCATACATTGCATATATTCTATATTCGCCACTTCTATTGCAGTAAATAGAGTAGGTATGGACAATGACTGACACTCGAGGAGGGCAGCTTTTTTTACAGAGACCATCTGTAGATGGAGAATGGACCTGCATGGTTTGGGACTCGATCTTGGTACCTGGTAAGTTTTTTAGACTGGGACTGCAGGGCAGAGAGGATGAGGAAGCTTTTATTCCCAGTATGTCACACACCCTGCTTCCGAATATTCATGGCACTTGGGTAACTGTCCTGTAGAGGGCGATCTTGCAGAGATGACATGAAAAAAAGGAGCCCCTCCTGGCCCATAAATACCTGCGACCTCCCACCATTCCCCAGTCTTTCGTCTCTGCAGTCGGCAAGCAAGTCAGAAGATGGTTGTCTCCTCCTTGCAGGTAGCCGGGGTAACTCCCTGGCCTTTTGTTTCTATTGCTGCCTGAACCTTTTTTAATTTAAACTATAGCAGTATGCCTCCCAGCCTAGGCTGAAGGTCCAGGCAATGGTAGGCTGCACCTTATGGTGTATATGGGCGTTTGCTCCCCCGTGAGACCCCATACAAAGGGGTAGGCAGTGTCCGGGTTGGTGATCCCGGCTTGGGATGCCCCGTCCCTCTTACCCTTTCACCTATTGGTGTGGGTTCTCCCCCCTACTGTGTCCCTCTGTGCCCCTTGGGGGGGGGGAGGCCTTTTCTCCTGTGGGTTGTTTTACTTTATTTGGGGGAAAAGGTGTGTGGATTGTGTGTGTGTGTGTGTGTGTGTGTGTGTGTGTGTGTGTGTGTGTGTGTGTTTGTATGTGTTTTTGCGGCCGTTGTTGCTGGGCCGGTTTCACTTTTCAACAGGTGCTCGTTGTAGCCCGATCAAAGATGGTGAGGATAAACGCATTGATCAGATGGCTTGCCACGCGTTTGCTAGTGTCGGTTCAGCCTTGCGGCCTGTTTGTGCTTTGGCGCTTTTGGCAGTGGCTACCAGGTCTGTGGTTAGAGACCTGTTGAGTACCTCCAGGATTGACCCGGCTAGTGATGAGTTCGCCGCCCTTAAGCGGTGTGAATTGTTCATGTCCTTTGTGCTTGCCGCCTTGGATGACACCATGGTCATGTGTGGTAGAACCTCGGCCTTGCTTGTAGCTATTTTGCGGTCGGTATGGTTGCGCCAGTGGGCGGCTGATTTTGTGGCCAAAAAGTCGCTTACAGCACTTCCCTTTGGATTGCGGCTCTTTGGTGAAAGATTAGATTCTGTCACGAAAGGAGGGAAGTAACCTCAGCGTAAGAGGCAACGTCGTCCCTTTCGGGCGGCGGCCTCCTTTAACCCTTCCTTTCCTGGAGTAGAGGCAGAGGTTGTGCCTGTCCATGTCACAATTGGAGTTCCAAACCCAAGCCCGCTGCTAAGCCAGCTCAGCAACGAGGGGGCGCCCTCACCCTTGCGGGTGGGGGGACGGGTGCGGCACTTCTTCCAGGTCTGGAACCAGGAGGTCTCAGACAAATGGATTCTGGAAGTGGTGTCTTCCGGTTACAAGCTGGAATTCGAGATCCGGCCTCCTCCCAGATTCTTCAGGTCTCGAGTGCCTTCGGATCCACTGGCCGCACAGGGGCTCCGGGCGGCAGTAATTTATCTGCTGGACATGGCTGTCATTTGCCCAGTGCCTTTCGCGGAAAGGGGCTTGGGATTCTATTCCAATCTATTCACGGTGCCCAAGAAGGACGGCTCCGTTCGACCCATTTTGGATCTGAAGCTCCTCAATCGGTTTATCCGCTTCAGGAAGTTTTGCATGGAAACCTTGCGGTCAGCCGTCAAGTCTCTTTGTCAGGGGGACTTCATGACGTCCATAGACATCAGGGATGCTTATCTGCATGTACCTATCTTCCTGGCACACCAGAGATTCCTCAGGTTCGTGGTGGAAGATCAGCATTTTCAGTTTGTGTCCCTTCCATTCGGTCTTACCTCGGCTCCGAGGGTGTTCACCAAGGTATTGGCGGGGGTGATGGCCCTCCTCCAGGGCATTCGCATTGTGCCATACCTGGACGACCTTCTCATTTTGGCTTCCTTTCTCAGCCAAGCGGAGCTAGACACCAGAGTGGTGGTATCCACGCTGGAGAGGTTCGGTTATGTGATCAACTATTCCAAGTCCTCCCTCTCCCCGTCCAGGGAGGTTTCGTTTCTAGGCATGACTCTGGATGCCTTTCAGGCCAGGGTGTTCCTTCCTCAGCCCAAGATTCTTCTGATCCAAGATTTGGTTCGGCTTCTGCTTTCCAATCCTTGCCCGTCTATCCAGCTAGGGCTGAGATTGGTAGGTCTGATGGTGGCTTCCTTCGAGGCAGTCCCTTTTGCCCAGTTTCACATGAGGACGCTTCAACTCCATCTTCTAGCGACTTGGGACAAGTGTCCGCTGACATTGGATCAGTCTTGTCTGCTGTCTCCCTGGGCTCAGCAGTCCCTTCAGTGGTGGCTAGTGTCAAGCAATCTGTTGAAGGGCAGATACTTTTTGACCCCTTGTTGGGAAACGGTCACCACGGACGCCAGCCTGTCGGGCTGGGGGGGCTTCTGGAGGGAACATCAGTTCCAGGGGTTATGGGGGGCCTCGGGAGGCTCATACCCCTATCAACATTTTGGAGCTACGGACCAGTTGGTTCTGTCTCGCTTGACTCTTCTATTGCAGGGATCGGACAATCGGACGGCGGTCGCTTACATCAATCACCAAGGAGGGACTCGCAGCAGGAGTGCCCTCAGGGAGGTATCTCTGATCCTTGTTTGGGCAGAGAGCAATGTCCCATGTATCTCAGCCATTTACATCCTGGGAGTGGAGAACATGAAGGCGGATTCCCTGAGCAGGAGATCCTCTCGCCGAGGAGAATGGTCTCTCAGTTCCAAGGTATTCCAGTCCCTTTGTCACAAGTGGGGGACTCCGGAGGTGGATCTTTTTGCCTCACGTCACAATCACAAGCTTCCTGCCTTTGTGTCTCTGGCCCTGGCAGTGGATGCCATGTCCCTGGCTTGGAGGGAACTGGGGTTTCTGTACCTGTTCCCCCCCCCCCCCTTTCTCCATGGTGGGCAAAGTGGTGCGCAAGCTGACTCTAGAAGGGGCACCAGCAATTCTGGTGGCTCCAAGGTGGCCAAGACTAGTGTGATTCGCAGACATTGTGCGGCTGGCAGTAGATCAGTTTTATCTGCCTCTTCTTCCGGATCTTATCACCCAGGGTCAGCTACGCTACCCCAATTTACCAACGCTGGCTTTGACAGCGTGGCTGCTGAAACCTCCATCTTAAAGGAGGAAGGTCTTTCTGATGCGGTGGTTCGGACTCTTGTTAGAGCTAGGAAGAGATCTTCCTCTAACGTCTACTATAGGACTTGGAGGTCTTATATTAACTGGTGCGAGGCTAGGGCCTTGCCTTGTAGGGTGTTTTCTATTCCCAGAATTCTGGAGTTTCTTCAACATGGTCTGGACTCGGGGTTCCAGCTTAGTACTTTAAAGGGGGAGGTTTCTGCCCTGGCGGTTTTCTTTCAAAGGTCTTTTGCCCTTCATCCCCTGGTTAAGACATTTTTCCAGTTACTCATGTGCGGCCTCCTAGAAAGCCCTTGCTGCCGGTTTGGGATTTAAACTTGGTTCTGTCGGCTCTCCAGGGGCCCCCTTTTGAGCCGGTGCATGATATTGCTCTTTCTCAGCCACCAAAAAGGCAACTTTCTGGGTGAGCAATTACCTCTGTTCGGCGTGTCTCTGAGTTGGCGGCCTTGTCTATTCAGGCTCCTTACTTTGAGAGGCACCTGGACAAGGTAGTTTTCCGCTTTAAGCCGGATTTCCTTCCTAAGGTGGTTTCGGCCTTCCACCTCAATCAGGATGTAGTTCTCCCTTCCTTGTGTCCTAAGCCTAGTAATGACAAGAAGAGGACCTTACATTCTTTGGATGTGGTTCGATGTGTGAAATATTATTTGGTGGCTACTTCCCCTTTTCGTAAGACGGACGCCTTTTTCGTGGTGCCCTCCGGGCCCAGGAAAGTTTTGGCGCCCGCTAAGTCTTCCATTAGTAAATGGATTTGACAGGTCATTGTTGGGCCCTATTCTGCCAAGGGGAAGGTTCCCCCTTTTCGTCTTACTGCTCATTCTACTCGTGCTGTTGGAGCATCTTGGGCTTTTCAGCACCAGGCTTCTGTTGAACAAGTTTGTAAGGCTGCTACTTGGTCTTCTGTTCATACTTTTTCCAAGTTTTATAAGGTTGATGTGCGGGCCTCAGCGGATGCTGTTTTTGGCCGCAAAGTTCTGCAAGCTGCAGTAATAAGTTTCCATTATTGCCTTTTTGGGATCCCCACCCATTATGGGCACTGCTATTGGATGTCCCAAGTGTCATGAATATTCGGAAGCGGGTGTGTGACATACTGGGAATAATACCATTTTGTGATTACTCACCTGTAAAATGGTTATTACAAGTATGTCACACACCCCGCTTCATCCCGCCCTTTTTTGGTTTTCTGGGATCCTTTATATGGTGAACCTTTTTTCTTTGCTGTTTACATTTGGCTCTTCCTGGTCCCTTTACTGCTGTCTTATACTGGGGAATGGTGGGAGGTCCCAGGTATTTATGGGCCAGGGGGGCGCCTTTTTTTCATGTCATCTCTGCAAGGTCGCCCTCTACAGGACAGTTACCCAAGGGTCATGAATATTCGGAAGCGGGGTGTGTGACATACTTTTAATAACCATTTTACAGATGAGTAATCACAAAATGGTATTGTTTTTATTTAATTTGCCTGGACAGCCCATTTAAGGAGATGCAATAAAGGTTTCCACACACATCCCTGCTGTCTCCTGCGGTCCTGCCACACAAGTCTACAAGGACAGAGCCTTTGCTGGAATGCTTCTTCCTAAAAATGTGCCTCTGGCTTTATATTCAGATGCACTACTGAGAGGAGTACTTTCCAGAGGCCATCATGGCAATTTGCCTACTAGTTAGAATTGGACAGTCCCACCAGGTATACATGTAAGTACCACTATGTGGGTAACCTCTGGAGCATTGTACAGGTTAGTTATGGTATCGGGAATACTTTCATACACCAGATTCCATGGGAAAATTACTTTCACGTGCATGTTAATTGAACTTTTATACATGTTCCTCTGAATAGCTTGCCAGTCCACTTCAACCACTTATCTAAATATGATGGTGTCCCCAGAAGCTGGGCACTCAACAGGGTATGTTATAGGTATGTTATTACTTACCAATTAACCCCATCCAGGGTAATGAGAACAGCAGGTTTTGCGCAGCCTGGTTCAGGCCGTATTTGGTGCCAAGACTGCCCTAGGCATTTTTTTTTGCTTGCTTGGGGGGGGGTCGCAAGTGGTTTAAATGTGCGAATGTGTCGGGTGAGGGTGCAAGGGGTTATATGCAGACAGTGTGTGTGGTGGAGAGGGGGAGGGTGCGAGTGGTTATATGCAGAGTCCTACACTTTTTATTGGCTTTCTAGGTTCCTGACACACAGAAATCTCCTGAACAGGTCCTTTAGGCAGGGAATTCAGGTCCTGTTAGGAGCTGAGCAATGCATCCCTGCATCCTCCCACCCCCAAGAGGGGCATAAAGGTGCCAGCAAGGGTTGCATTCTTAGTATACCTGCTCCAGATAAGATTCATAACACATGGGTATTACTCCGCCAGATGGCGCTGGACTGCAGAGACATCGAAAACAGGCTCCTCCCGGCCCCTCAAATACCCAGGGACCTCCCACAATCCCCAGATCTTCTCTGCAGTCTGGACTGCGAAGGACAAGAAGATGGCTCTCTCTACCCGCAGGTGAGTGGGGCTATTAGCCTGCGGCCCTCTAGGACTATTCCCACCCATTCCATTATTAATGTGCCTCCCAGCCTTGGCTGCGCTGGTCGGGTGATGGGAGGCAGCACCGCTGTCAGGTGCTTAGGAGCGCTGCTCCTCTGCAATCCTCCACCAAAGGGTAGGCGATATAGGCATATAGTGAGCCTCTATGGGATGCCCCTCCCGCCCTATTGCCCCTTGCCCCTGTCTATCGGTGGGTCCTGTTAAGTGGCTGCTGTCCCCCTCGCTCTCCCTTGTAGCCCTCGGGGGGGGGGGGGTGTATGTGAATTTGCATTGGTGCTTCACTGTATTATGTACTTATGGTTGGTGTCAGTCGCCGCGCTGACTTAGTTGCACTGGTTGCCTTTTTAAAATTGCCGCCTCCGCCACGCGCGCTTCCACTGTGTTCCGTGCATGGCGGCGGCCGCGTTACCTCATTATTGGCTGCTTGTCACGTGTACGGCTTCGCGCTCTTCGGCGGCCTGCGGTTGGCGCGTTCCGCGTCACTGTCCCTGTGTCCCGCCCCTCGAGGTATACCCGGCGCCATTTTCTCTTAGATCCGGCTGCTACGTGACTGGCATCTACCTACCGCGGTCCGTGAGTGCCCTCGCGGCGGCTTTATTTACCATTTGTCATTCACATGTCACTTACGGTTCCCCTTTGCTTATGTCTTTCAGACGAGCCGAACCCTATTGGCTTCTGCCGGCCCTACTCCCTCTATTTAGTTTTTTAACTTGTGAGGCCTAGTGTGTAATTTACTCCCACTTCCCTAGCGGGTTATTGGGGCATCCCGGGTTGCTTTTATAGCATGAATCCCTATCAGCTTATTGTGCCGCTATAATCACCATATGGAGGCGTCTCAGGATAATGTGCTCGGGGTTCCTTCGGGACAAGCCCGGCTGTGTGTAGCTTGTGGGGTGTCCCCTATTAGCGCTGACAATGTGCGGGTCTGTGTACCTTGTGCCCAGCAGGTGCTTGCGCTGCAGCCTGGTTTACCAGTGGCTGGGCCTGCGCCTCGTATGGCTTCACCTACTCCCCCAAGCTTAAATCTCACTCCCATTGATTTGCATACAAGTGGGGATTCTCAGCCTGATGTGTCTTCCAGACTGGCTAGTGTTGAGAGGTTGCTTGCTAATACCTTGGCGTGTAAGGCCTCTGCAAAGAAGCAGCACTTAACGCCTGATGTCACTCTTTTCCCTATGGAAGCTGATGAGTTTTTGGAACTGTCTGGCTATACCCCTTTGGAAGAAGGGGAGTTATTCTCTGACTTGGAGTCATCTGATGAGAGGCCCAGGGGTCATGACGATTCTGGCTCTGACCCCTGGGCCCCGGATGATACTGATAGGCTGTTGGCTCAGATTTTTGAGGTTCTGTCTATTTCTCCCCCGGTTGCGGCTCCCAGGCAACAGGGGGAATTGTTTCATACTGCTAAGCCACGTTTGGAATTTCCTGAGCAAGCCCATTTTAATAATCTTGTGCTCAAGGAATGGGAGCGCCCCAGCAGGCTTCCCGGTGTACCTAAGAGTTGGGATAAGAGGTATCCCTTTCCTGCTGATGTGGTGAAGTGTTGGTCATCCCCTCCTGAAGTGGATGCCCCAGTCCTAGGGTTATCTAACACCTCGGTCATGCACTTCCCTGGCACTACTACGCTGCGGGATGCTGAGGACCGGCGCATTGATCAGCTGGCGTCCCATGCCTTTGCATGTGTGGGGACGGCGCTGCGCCCGGTCTGTGCCTCTGCCATTACGGCTGCGGCTATCAGGACCCTGCTCAGAAGTATCCTTGATGGTGCCCTTGATGATGTGTCTAGTGAGGAGTTTAATGCACTCTCTCGTTGTGATGTTTTTGTGACTTATGTCCTCTCTGCCTTGGATGATACCATTAGAATGTGTGGCAGAACCTCTGCCCTTGTGGTGGCTATACGCTGCTCGGTTTTGCTGCCCAGTGGGCTGCTGACAACGCTGCCAAGAAAGCCCTCACTTTCCTTTCAAAGGACTATGCCTGTTTGGGGACCGCCTGGACCTGTTTGCTAAGGGAGACAGGTTACCCCAGCGCAGGCGGCAGTCTCGGCCCTTTCGGGGTCAGGGCTCCTTTTCCTCCCCCTACCGCAAGACAAGGGGCCAGAGGAGACTTCTGGGGTAGGGGCAGAGGACGTGGACGCCCTGGCTCCTCCTGGGGCTCCAAGCTTAAGTCCTCTCCCAAGCCCCCTCAGGCATGAAGGGGTGCCCTCACCCATCCGGGTGGGGGGACGGCTTCAGCACTTTGCTCACGTCTGGAGGCTTCATGTCTCAGACCGGTGGATTCAGGAGGTCGTGTCCTCCAGTTACAAGATAAAGTTTGCTGCCTGCCCCCCCCCCCCCCCCCCAGAGTCATCAGATCCCGGATTTCTCAGGACCCTGTGTCAGCTCAGGCTCTAGTGCAGGCGGTGCAAAGCCTTCTGGAGCTGGGGGTCATCTACCAGGTCCCTTTACGAGAAAGGGGCAAGGGCTTTGATTCCAACCTCTTCACCGTGCCCAAAAGAGATGGGTCAGTCAGGCCCATCCTGGACTTGAAGATCCTCAACAAATTTGTCAGGTGCAGGTGCTTTCGCATGGAAACTCTGCGCTCTGCCATCAGTTCCCTGTGTCCAGGGGACTTCATGACATCTGTGGACATCAAAGATGCTTATCTTCATATTTCTGTGTTTCCAGGTCATCAAAGGTTCCTCAGGTTTGCGCTGGAGGATCAGCACTACCAATTTGTGGCATTGCCCTTTTGTCTCACTTCAGCTCCCAGAGTGTTCACCAAGGTGCTGGCAGGAGTGTTGTCTCTGATCAGGTCTTAGGGCATCCGCGTGCTGCCCTCCATCAGGCAAGGAATGCAGCTGGTGGGTCTGATGGTGTCATGCTTCGAGGCGGTCCCTTATGCTCAGTTCCACTTGAGGCCTCTGCAACTCCACCTCTTGTCAGTTTGGGACAAGGATCCTGCGTCCCTGGACCAGGTCTTTGTGTTTTCCCCCCTGGTCATGCGGTCCCTCTCGTGGTGGCTGGACTCCAGGAACCTGTTGGGGGGGGCAGATATTTTCTGGCCCCCTCCTGGGAGACGGTCACCACAGATGCCAGTCTGACAGGTTGGGGGGTTTCTGGAGGTTTCCCTGCAGTTCCAAGGATGGTGGGGCCCTCAGGAGGCCCACACACCTATCAACATTCTGGAACTGCGAGCAATCAGGTTGGTTTTGATTCAGCTGACTCATCACCTCCGGGGCCTGCCTGTTCAGGTACGCTCGGACAACCAGACGGCAGTTGCCTACATCAATCTTCAGGGACGGACCTGGAGCAAGAGGGCCCTCCAGGAAGTGTTTCTGATCCTGGCCTGGGCGGAGGCCAATGTTCCCTGCATATCAGCTGTGTACATCCCGGGGGTGGAGATTCTGCAGGCAGACTCTCTGAGCAGGGGGACCTCTTGCCTGGGAGAATGGTCCCTCTGCAACAGAGTGTTTCAATCTCTGTGTCACCTTTGGGGACAACCAGATGTGGATCTGTTTGCGTCCCGTCACAATCACAAGCTCCCGGCCTTTGTCTCCCTGTCCCAGGATCCTCTGGCCTTGGCCACGGATGCTCTAGCAATGTCATAGCAGGACTTTCAGCTTCTGTATGTCTTTCCCCCATTCCCCCTGTTGGGCAGGGTTCTGTGCAAGATAGTTCTGGAGGGGGTGCCAGCAATATTGGTGGCCCCCAAGTGGCCAAGAAGAGTGTGGTTCGCAGACGTGGTGCAGTAGATCAGTACACTCTTCCCAGAGTGCCAGACCTGCTCGCTCAGGGTCATTTACGCCATCCCAATTTACAAACTCTGGCTTTGACGGCCTGGCTGCTGAAACCTCCATCTTGATGGAGAAGGGGCTGTCTGCCTCTGTTGTTGATACCATAATAAGTCTCTTCCCTGTCGTGTGTTTTCTATTCCCTGGATTCTGGAGTTCCTGCAGCATGGGTTGGAGATGGGGCTCCAACTTAGTACTCTTAAGGGCCATGTTTCTGCCCTGGCTGTTTTCTTCCAGAAGTCCTTTGCCCAGCATTCTCTGATCAGGACTTTTTTCCAGGGGGTTACTCATGTGCGTCCCCCACGTAAGCCTATGATGCCTGTTTGGGATTTGAACTTGGTCTTGTCTGCCTTGCAGGGTGCTCCCTTTGAACCTGTGCATTCTTACTCTCAAGGTTGTCTTTTTGGTGGCTATCACCTCTGTTAGGCGTGTTTCTGAATTGGCGGCGCTGTCCATCCAGCCCCCCTACTTTGAGAGACACCAGGATAAGGTGGTGTTTCGCTTCAAGACAGATTTTCTGCCTAAGGTAGTGTCTGCCTTTCATTTGAATCAGGACATTGTTCTTCCTTCCTTGTGCCCTAATCCTAGTAATCCTAAGGAGAGGGTCTTGCATTCTTTGGATGTGATTAGGTGTCTGAAGTACTATCTGGTGGCTACTGCACCTTTCAGGAAAACTGACGCTCTTTTTGTGGTCCCTTCTGGTCCTAGGAAGGGTGTGGCACCTGCCAAGTCTACTATCAGCAAGTGGATTTGTCAGGCTGTGATTCAGGCCTATTCTGCTAAGGGGAAGAATCCTCCCTTCCGCCTTACTGCTCATTCAACTCGTGCTATTGGTGCCTCTTGGGCCTTCCAGCTCCAGGCTTCTGTTGAACAAGTTTGCAAGGCTGCTACTTGGTCTTCTGTTCATACCTTTTCAAAGTTTTACAAGGTTGATGTTAGGGCCTCAGCTGATGCTGTTTTTGGCTGCAAGGTTCTGCAGGCGGCAGTGGTCTGACCTGTCTGTTGTTACCTTTGGGGATCCCACCCTACTTATGGACACTGCTATTGGATGTCCCGATAGTAAGTACTATATATGGAGCAGGACGTACTGTATACTAAGAATAATACAATTCTGTGATTACTCACCTGTAGAATTGGTATTATGAGTATACAGTACGTCCTGCTCCACCCCACCCTTGGTTTTGCATTATCCTGGATCCCCTGTATGGTGATTGTTGTCATTGTTATAGTTACTAGTTGGTTCTGTTTTAATTCTCCCGGCTTCTCGTTAACTGCTTTTCAATGCTGGGGATTTGTGGGAGGTCCCTGGGTATTTGAGGGGCCGGGAGGAGCCAATTTAGATGTCTCTGCAGTCCAGTGCCATCTGGCGGAGTAATACCCAAGTGTTATGAATCTTATCTGGAGCAGGACGTAATGTATACTCATAATACCAATTCTACAGGTGAGTAATCACAGAATTGTATTTTTTAAAACTATAGCAGTAAACGCACGCCCCATAGCACTTCCCCTGCCTCAGCATTAGGCTTGCCTAATGGTAAATACAGCCCTGAATAGGTTCCCTCTAAATCAGCAATGGCAAGTGGAGCGATACCAGACTTGGTTTTAATCAGAGTTTATTTCTAACCCAAAATGGGTAGCAGCCATATTCCTCCAAACCGGCACATAGTGGCACTTTAGTCAATGCAACTGTTTTCTTTTTTTAACCTGAACCTGAGGAAGAAATTGCTTGCTTCTCCAGTAACCAATGTTCTTACAGGGGATCTAATTAAAAATTTGTTAATAGAGTGTGCTGGGTGCTGGGTGCAGCGGAGTCGTAATCCAGATAGACATTAGTGGTATAACAGGAACCGGTTTTACTGGAACATGAATGCAGTAAGAGAATGTCACCTTACATGGTGGCTAAATACAGACAGGATAAAGAAGGAAGTGCCAGTGATAGAGCAACTGAACACAGGAAATACAACACAGCAGTAATATGCATAGACTGCATTTAAATCTAGCAAATGTCACTCCAGCATAGACTAAGCTGGAAGTCTGTTGTACAGTTCCTCCCTCACGTGGATAGTCAGCGAGGGAGCCAGGATGCAGGGGAGTATTGAGGTGCTCCAGGGGGGTTTCACTCAGCACGGCATCCCAATTTGAAATGCCCCATGCCACTGGCCGTCCCTAAAAATCTTTTAGATTCCATGGGCAGCCATGTTGAGTTTAGTTCCACTTTAAACTTTTCTAACTCTTCTAAAGTCTTCTAACTTTTGATAGGTAATGCGATTGGTTAGTTAAATTTTAAAAGTCAGTCCCATGTTGTCTCCTTGCTATTAAAAAATAAGGGGAATTTCTTCCTCATCTCCTCCCTGTTTCTGATTCCAAATCCAATCCTGAGGCTTGTATCAGGTAGAAACCCCCTCTCTTAGTGATAGGCTGGAATGGAGCCCTCCACATGTCAGTCAAGTCCAGCTCACTCCAGTGCAATGCATACAGTGTGCTTACATCACTCAGCCCTGTCACTCCCATGACAGAAGACAGCACAACACAAGGTGAAACTTTATTTTATATTTGCCCTAGCAATAGAGCTTTGTTTTTAAAAAAGGAAAATAAAATGAGAACATTGCCATGTGTAGCACTACACAATGGGAATACTTTTGAGTGTGCCTGGACAATTACTGAAACCAGACCTTCACCCTGAATAAGAGCATATCTTGTATGTTTCCACCACCCTGTACATACAGATTGCCTACATTAAAACTCATCCTACCTGTACCACTGAAACCAGACCTTCACCCTTCACTCTGAATAAGAGTCTATCTTGTATGTTTCCCACACCCTGTATATACAAATTTCCCATATAAATCATCCTACCTGCACGTACTGCATTTTCTGAGCCTTTGAACATCCAAGATGGTGGCGCATGGATTCTCAGGCTGCCTGCAGACCACATTCTGGGATTGCTGTCCTTTTCCTGACCCCAGCTCTGCTGTCTGTGCAGAGCACACTATAACCCGCCCCCTGAACTTGTCCCTATCTCCTCTTCTCAACATGTGATGCTTCTACAGCAAGATGTCGGCAGCTGTATTCTTGAGTTCTGAACAGAGTTGCAGCCCAGTGGGGGTAAAGAATAATAAGTAAGAGACTAAAAACTTAAAATATATACATTTTAGATGCTGGCGAATAGTTTTTATAATGTTTTGGGCTTTTTGTTAAATGATGCTGAAGGTGCGATTTAAAGAGGAACAACAAGGAGGTTAAAGTGGACCAACACCCAGGATTTTGACTATCCTGGGTTTTGGTCCACTTTGGCGGGGCACCCCGATCGGTGTGTGACACCCCCCAGAAACCCCAAAAAACTCACCTCTCCCCGCTCCCACGTGGCCGCGCCATCCAATCCCCGCCGACGGACAAGCGGAGTGACAGCGACGGACAAGGGGCTCGTCCGCCGCCGCCTCCCGCGCGTCACTCTCGGCGTGCACGTCACAGACGGCCAGCGCGAGCAGGTCTAGAGGGGCGCGCAGGAGGTGGTGGTGGAAGCGGCGGCGGATGAGGTAAGGAGTTTGGGGGGTTTCACCCCGCGGGACATCCCGATCTCGGATGTCCCGCGGTGAGTGAGGTGATCGGCCCGGGAATCTTATAGATTCCCAGGCCGATCACCCCTGGGTGTTAGTCCACTTTAAAATCTCACCGATCTGCTGCCCCACCCCCTCTGGCTTTACCTTTGGGCAATGTTTACTCACCTCGCTGGGGGATCTATCTTCTGGGGCACTCAGGTTCCGGGCAACCTTCCGACGGCACTGGCCATCAGGCACTGTGTGTGGCTCCTGATCTCGCGCCTGTGCAGTGCCCATGAATGGGATGCAATGGAGCCGCCCAAAATCCTGCAAGACTTGGCTGTGCTGTGCGGGACTTTGAAAAGCAAGGCTAAATCCATGCTGTCATTTACAGATGGCTAAGCCGGCGTGGGGCAGAGGATCGGGCCATGAAGCAGCCGAATATCTCTGCAGCAGGCAACGGCCACACCCAAAAGGTAAGTAGGGGCAGATGGGGGGAATTGGCCCCTTTTTATTATAGGTCCAATATTCTTCTTTAAACCGACCTTCACCATGATTTATTGAAAAGTCCAAACCCTTATAAAATGATTCCCCAGCATCTAAAATTAATATATTTTAAGTTTTTAGTCAATAACCTATTATTATTTCCCCCACTGGCCTGCAAATCTGTTCAGGACTTTAGGATACGGGCGCCACCATCTTGACTCAGAAGCATCACACTTACTGAGGAGAGGAGAGTGGGATAAGGTACAGGGAGGTGGGTTATAGCTGTGCTTTGCTCAGACAGAGCAGAGCTGGGGTCGGGAAAAGGTCAGCAATCCCAGAATGCAGAGCAGCACAGTCAGAAGGCACTTCCTGTTTGCAGGCTGCCTGATGTCCCATGAGCCACCATCTTGGATGTTTAAAGGCTCATAACATGCAGTAGATGCAGGTAGCATATTGTTTAATGTGAGCAATCTGTATGTGTAGGGTGTGGGAAACATATAAGATAGGCTCTTATTCAGAGTGAAGGTCCGGTTTAAGCATAACTTTGTCATAATACTATATTACCAATAGAGGGCGCTGGCACTATATCTCATAGTATTTAGCAGTGATTCCATCATACTTCAGCTATAACTAGCCAGTGGAGCAGTAAGTGGCAAATGATATGTAAGAATTTATCTTGTCGTTTGATCCAATAAATGATCTGGTAACTGCAATAGGTGTTCAGTAATGGCACACAGATCTGTTAAAGCAAATGGGATCAGCATAAAGGTGAGTTTTACACGTGGGAACAAATCGTAATTAAAGAGGGAGAGTATATATTGTTTAATATTGAGCTATAAGGAGGAGTGGGGCATTTTCAATGCATGATTTAGATTTTTGCCTTACATTTGTCCTTTAAAGGCCCGGTAAAAAATAAAAATATGAATACTTCTCTTTCCTTCCCTGCATGTTTTGCAGTCTGAGAAGGGTTTAATGTGGACCAAAACTGAACCGAAATGTTAGTTAGTTCATGGGGTATCCCAATTTGGGATGCCACACTGTGAACCCCCACTGGTTGCCCCTTATATATACCTCTCTGCTATCACCCGCATCCATCCAGTTGCATGTGGTTGCTCCCTCTCCAACTGAATGGCTGACATGGCCGCACACAGCCCTAGAGGGATGCAGGGGATGTGCTGCAGATAGCAAGCTGCGACTAAGCTCCCATCCAGCTTAACTAAGCTGCTGTGAAATCTGAGAGGCTTAGACAGCTGATATGAGACATGTCTGTGCCGTGTGATTGCTGGCAAGTTACTGTAACTGTAATGGGCCACTGGCGGGGCATCCCAAACTGATCATCCATTATACATATTACACCAATTCCACAGCACATGTTTAGCCGCTGGTGGTATCTCTCTCATTCATTTAGTCAGTGAGTGATTCCCCAGAATCTAAAATTAATATATACGTTTTAAGTCACTTACATTTATTCTTTCCCCACTGGGCTGCAACTCTGTTCAGGACTCTAGGATATGGGCGCCACCATCTTGCCTCAGAAGCATCACATACTTGGGAGAGGAGAGGTGGGATAAAGTACAGGGGGTGGGTTATAGCTGTGCTTTGCACAGGCAGAGCAGAGCTGGGGTCAGGAAAAGGACAGCAATCCCAGAATGCAGAGCAGCACAGTTAGAAGACACTTCCTGTTTGCAGGCAGCCATCTTGGATGTTTAACGGCTCAAAAATGCAGTAGATGCAGGTAGGATGATTTTTAATGTGATATGAAGATATGCTCTTATTCAGGGTAAAGGTCCGGTTTAATGGCAGTACAGCTATACAGGGATGCAGGGGATATGCTGCGATTAAGCTGTGATCCAGCTTTTCTAAAAAACGTATTGAAGGAGAGCCACGCCTGTGCTGTGGGATCGCCTGCAAACTATCTATAATACATACATCCCAACTTTTCAGGGTGGAAAAGAGGGACTTTGTTAAATTAGGCCAAACTCCCTCTTAGAGGGATGGATAGGAGATAGTTATAACAGTGAAAACAATATAAAGAGTTTTAAATAGGCAAATAAATCATTTATTTCAGATCTGCATGTTACACCTCAAAGAGGGACAAATGAGAGCAACGAGGGGCAGGAGGACATGGCCCCAAAAGAGGGACAGTCCCTCTAAATCAGGGACACTTGGGAGGTATGATAATAGGCCACCCCAGCCAGGGTGGCTTTTTCTTTTACTAGCAGGAGGGAGAATGACATGTGTACATGTACCTTTCTTTCGTTTTACAGGGGAGCATTGCTCCTCACTAACTGCCTGTCTCCTAAACCAGCCTGTGCTGAAATATCATTGCTATTGCAATTCTCCTGATATGTAAAAATACCTCTACACATCACGCAATGATTAGAATGGATATTGCTAGCAGCTTCTTCAGTCTGGTTTAGATGACAAGAAGTTGGAGGGGAGCAGTTCTCCCTTGTAAAAGTGGAATGGGGTGTTGCCCCTGTATTTCTTTCATCTAGTAGCAAGAAACAAAAAAGCTTGGATGAATATTTGTCAGTTGGGGTGTAAGAGTAACCCCCTAATCTTTTTAGCATGCTTAGACTGATTTTTAATATGAGGCAATTATGTGATAGATGCCTTTCAAGGAAAAGGATAGAGAAGTACTAGGGCCAGGCAGTTAAACTGAAGAGCTGGAAAGATGATGGGTTCCAGGGATTGGGTATATTAGCTAAACTAGCACTTGGGCTAAGCTGCTAGATATGGTACTGGGATTATACCAATGGTTCTGCAGGGAGGAAAGTGGAAGTTATATAATATCCATTATGGCCCTCCACACATGGGCACATACAGAGTAGGGGCAGGGGAGGGAGGCAGCTGCTATCAGGCCCCTGACCCACTGCTTGGCCCTGCCTTGTGGCACCTGTGGCCCGTCCTGGTGCGGTCTGTTTCTTGTCCAAGGTGCCACCACAGTATGCAGTATGGGTTTGCTATCTGCAGGTTGTTAGGGTCATGTTTTGCACAGAATGGAAAGAAGATGCCACCGCATTTATTTACCCCTGGAACTCGGTTTATGGTGCACTGGGGGAAACACATTAGTTGTGTTAAAACAAAGACAAAAAAAATGAAAAAATTCCCCCCCCCCATCCCCAATGAGCCACCAATAAACTAGTGAATAAAAGAAAAATGGTCCTCTCGATGATGCTACCTGAGGCGGCCTCCTCAACTGACCTCATTACAAGACCACCTCTTTCTACGGTCCTGACTCCTGGTGGTCCCTGCAGATAGTACATGAACACCACCTACTGTGACCAGGGCCATATCTGGTGTTCATGGTGCCCTAGGCACTTTAAGTGCTTGCGCCCCCCTTTTTTTAAGTTAGGTCACGGTCCATATAAAAAAAAGTGAGTAATGGGCTAGATGCTGAGAATGTGTGTGGAGGAAGGCACAAAGGGAGAAATGCAGAGAAGCAGGGAAGCATGTTCCATCTTTTACTGCATTCTGACATACAGGAGTCACATGACCAGACCAGTTGAGGGGAGATGCTCTGGCCTGTGTTCAACCCATTGCACCCCCCCTTCACACAAATACACTCTGCATCCTTCTGTGGCTGGGGAGGGGGTGCTTGTTAGGAGGCATTAATGTTCTGGCTATTTCAGTTTTAATTTCTTTTCTTTACTGTAGTGGTAAGGGCAGCACACTCCCCTCTTCCAGGTTGCCACCCTAGGTACGTGCCTAGGGTTGCCTAATGGCCCTGACTGTGACAGCACTCTGCTGAAGAAATGGGTCACACAGGGCTGCCACTGCCACTGCCCGGGCCCCATAGCAGTCTGCAGTATCAGTAAGTACTACTGATCTGTTCTTTTTTTGGGTGGGCACTATAACTTTTGCTGTGGGGCCCCAGGAACCATTTGTATGCCCCTGCCTCCACATCTAGCAAGTTGACTTCCAATGCTGCGGAAACCTTTTCCATGGACAGATTAGAGATACCAGTTGGCCAGCATAACATCTGTTGTCGAGTCTGGCGCTGTTGTGATAGACAGTTCAGATCCATGAAAGAACTGCAGAGCCTCATTTCAGAGAGTTTAGCGGGAGATTTCCTGGACCACACATGGAGAAACTATCAACAGTGCAATCCCAACTCACAATATAATGATGGATTTATCAGATGTGCTATACAAGATCTGAACCCGGCTGGTGATCCTTCTCTGTCACACTCCAACATCTGGTGCAGCTACAGTGGCCATCTGGAGACAGGCACTCAATCAGAGGCAATACAATCCATGTAAAAGAAATGAGGCCTAAAGAGGGCACAAACTCTTTCTGGGACTAAACTAAAATATTACAAATATGGGGACCGCTAACTACCCTTTTGAAAATGTTGCTGCCCAGTTGCAATGCTACCAGCTTGGGATGCCCCCCACTCTATGGTCTGTGGAACCAGAGCTGTATATTGTGCTCATGCTGCCTTAGGCACAATTAGTGCACACAGTCAGGTTAACGTGGATCTACAGTGTCTGTGGATAAAATAACTCCCCACTGTAGCAACCCAGCTTACTGCTGCCCCCCTAGACCCCCCCCCCCCCCCCAAAAAAAAAGAATATGGATAGCTTTAGCCACTCACAAAATGGATCTCCCCTCAGCAGCCCACAAATAAGTAGGCAGCGTGTCACCAGCTTCCAGCATCATTCTTGCTGCCTCAGCCTCCATCTTCCACGTGCCTCAAAGATGTGGTAGGTGACATTGATAGTGCGACACCACTCCTGGGTGAAATCTCTGACATCATAACATAAGGGTTTTTTTCTATATATAATTGTATGTTTAGCATTGGTAGGCATTTATATGGGTTGAATATTGGGAATACAGTTACAATTTGGGATTGATGGGGGTATAGGCAATAAATATGGGACCCATATATTTGGAGAGGTCAGGCAATCAGCATGTGTATTCGTAGCATATGGGGATTGTTAGATACACATGTGGAAATGGGGTGGTGTGGTGGAAGAACCTATGAGTAAAAGAAATCTATGGAGTTTGTGGGTATCCTGATTGTTGTCGAAAAAATATATATTTTTTACGCTATTTAAAATAAAAAATGTGATATATTCTATACATTGTTTAGCATGCAGCATGCAGAATAATCTGGGGTAGCAAGTCTAAGAAGCCAGGATCGGTATTTGAAGATCAGTCAGAGGCTTGTCCTGTGATCTGTGCATCTTTTAAGCATCTTTGCATGTATCTACACACTTGGCCATAAAGCACACATTCACACTAGTGGGTGTTTGTGCTTGTCCAATGGGATAGATGGGACTAATGCTGGCAATCCCTACACTGCCCTTATTTGGCCACTGGCCAACCTTCATGGCAGATTTCCCAAGGTGCAATCTGAAAAAAAAACAGAATGTTGTCTTTGGGATCCCAGTATTTTTCTTCGGATTCAAAGCCCTTTTACTATTATTTATTATTATTATTATTATTATTATTATTATTAATAATAATAATAATAATAATAATAATGTTTCTTTTAACAAGATATTTAATACCCTCCAAAGGTATCCAGAATCATTTCTACCTCTTATTCTTCCTTATTTTCAACTATCACAGATTCAGTGAAAGCACCGGCCCGTGCTATGTGCTGCCATGCTCATCGGCTCCACCATGCCCATTGGTTGTGCGGGTAATGGAAATTGAACTGGTATAGGAGTCCATGTGAAAAGTGAAAAAGTACACCACACTGATTTTATTTATTTTTTATTAGTCTTAGTTCACTTGTACTTACCTTTCCTAGTGCCTAGTCCAGCACTGCAATGGAGTGCAAGACAGGTTCTCTGTATAAAAGGCCGCTCCCCCTCAACCCACATACAGTCCCTGGCTGGGAATGTTGATGAACGGATGGGCGGAACTTTTGTCCCCATTTCTCCATCGACCGGTGGCTGTCAGCATCGATGGCCACCGTCGCCCAAAGAAGACGGTGGAAGGGCAGAGAAAAGCCCTAAAGAGTGGTGAAGTCTGACGTGGGACACCGAGCAGACCAGATGAGGACAGTGTGCAGTGCAGGATAGAGGAAAGAAGACAGGGATCGGTAAGTAGTCAAATTTAGATTATTAAAATGTTTTGTCACCCGTGACATGCTGGTGACCCGGCTGAATACCTGCACCCACATTTGGAATGCTGGGGGTGCGGAAGAGCCTAGTGCCCATCGGTAAGAGCCCCAAACCCATATCAAAGAGCATAAGGCCTGGCAAACCGGCAGGGTCAGGGGCCGGCCAACGCGGCTGTGGCCAAAATAAAATCATATCAGCCAGCCAGTCAACAACAGGATATGATAAGCTTGCATTCCGGGAACAGATCATGGGTAGGGATTCCTTGGTAATGGCGGAATCAGGTGGTGCTTTTAGTGCGCCATTGTTATGAAAATGAGTAGATCTTTACCGTGCAAGAATTTCCGCTTGGGAGTTGCATCTTGCATGGTGTTCAGAACAAAACTGAAAGCCTATTGACTTTCAACTAAAATTTGCAAAAAAAGGGGACACACCCACAGAGCAATGTTGGATGTTTTTACACGTGAATTCCACTAGGGATATAAGGCGTAGCCAATCAGCTTGTAGAGAAGAGGCATAACATATTTGGTACTGCTTCAACCTCTAGTTAGGCCCTTCCATCTAATAACACAGCATAACTGTAGGAATAAACCAAAGCAACTAGACTTGTGGATTCAATTTCTTAAAGATAAAGTTAGTCATGTGATTGGTTTCCCTTTAGAATAATTTTCCAGGAGTCTACCACCAATAAACAGTAGCACTAACCCACACCCTCTGTCTACCATAAACAGTATGGAGGTAGGGTTGCGTCCTTTCCCTACCGGCCAGGTGGCAACCCTATACAGAGGTATGGATGGATGGATGGAAGGTATCGATTGCTTTGGCATAAGTGAAAATATGAGAAGCTATTCGTCTGCATTGGAAGGCGTGTCATAAAGAGCTTCTGTCACACATATTCTGAACCAGTCAATTCAACTAGGGATCCTTCATTTGAAAAACTTGACAGTGGATCAATACTCTATTTACAGTTTTTGTCCAATTCAAACGCCAAAATTCTCCCTCCAAGCTCTCACCCTATTTCAGTGGCAAAGCTGGCACTAAATGAGGTTCACCAGCAAAGTGCCCATACCACACCACGCCCATAAACTCTATTTGCTGCCAGTGGTCATGTGGGCAACGCATGTGGCTGCTGCAAGAGCATAAAAGATTATTGCATGCTTGTTTTTCTAGCACATCTGGGGGGGTTTATTTAGACAGGCACCCCAAGTTTCCCAACAGTGATCTGTGACTGGATCTTCTGAATCCCAGCTCAGAAGCAGGATTGGGGACTGGGGACCCCTAATGCATGCCTCCCAACTGTCCTGATTCCTCAGTGGCCATCACGGGTTATACCGGCTGTCTTGGTGTCCCGCAGGGCCTCCATGGGACAGCGGGACGGTAAGCCGGCACCTGGGGGGGCCACGGAGGAAGTGGGAGGATGAGTGGTGGTGCATGTGGGAAGGCAGGTGTGGGCTGGTGAGTGAGTGGGCAGGATACAAAAGTCTTAAAGGAGCCACAGCACTCAACCCTGTTAGCTTGCAGACCAACCTAAAATCTGTCTCTAAATCTGGTTAAAAACAGAGGAATACCTGTGACCCCACTACCTGTAATGAGAGATGCTGTACACTGCCTGTAAGGGGAGATGCCGCATACTACCTGTAATGGTGGGGTGCCTGTCACAGTCTCTAATGAGGGATGCCCCTCACTGCCTGTAATGAGGAATGCCTCTCACTGCCTGTAATGGGAGATGTTGCACACTGCCTGTAATGAGGAATGCCTCTCACTGCCTGTAATGGGAGATGTTGCACACTGCCTGTAATGAGGAATGCCTCTCACTGCCTGTAATGAGGAATGCCTCTCACTGCCTGTAATGAGGAATGCCTCTCACTGCCTGTAATGAGGAATGCCTCCCACTGCCTGTAATGAGGAATGCCTCTCACTGCCTGTAATGAGGAATGCCCCTCACTGCCTCTAATGAGGAATGCCTCTCACTGCCTGTAATGAGGAATGCCTCTCACTGCCTGTAATGGGAGATGTTGCACACTGCCTGTAATGAGGAATGCCCCTCACTGCCTGTAATGAGGAATGCCCCTCACTGCCTGTAATGAGGAATGCCTCTCACTGCCTGTAATGGGAGATGTTGCACACTGCCTGTAATGAAAAATGCCTTTCACTGCCTGTAATGGGAGATGTTGCACACTGCCTGTAATGAGGAATGCCCCTCACTGCCTGTAATGAGGAATGCCTCTCACTGCCTGTAATGGGAGATGTTGCACACTGCCTGTAATGAGGAATGCCCCTCACTGCCTGTAATGAGGAATGCCCCTCACTGCCTGTAATGAGGAATGCCTCTCACTGCCTGTAATGAGGAATGCCCCTCACTGCCTGTAATGAGGAATGCCTCTCACTGCCTGTAATGGGAGATGTTGCACACTGCCTGTAATGAGGAATGCCTCTCACTGCCTGTAATGGGAGATGTTGCACACTGCCTGTAATGAGGAATGCCCCTCACTGCCTGTAATGAGGAATGCCTCTCACTGCCTGTAATGAGGAATGCCTCTCACTGCCTGTAATGAGGAATGCCTCTCACTGCCTGTAATGAGGAATGCCTCTCACTGCCTGTAATGGGAGATGTTGCACACTGCCTGTAATGAGGAATGCCCCTCACTGCCTGTAATGAGGAATGCCTCTCACTGCCTGTAATGGGAGATGTTGCACACTGCCTGTAATGAAGAATGCCCCTCACTGCCTGTAATGAGGAATGCCTCTCACTGCCTGTAATGAGGAATGCCTCTCACTGCCTGTAATGAGGAATGCCTCTCACTGCCTGTAATGAGGAATGCCTCTCACTGCCTGTAATGAGTAATGCCCCTCACTGCCTGTAATGAGGAATGCCTCTCACTGCCTGTAATGAGGAATGCCTCTCACTGCCTGTAATGAGGAATGCCTCTCACTGCCTGTAATGGGAGATGTTGCACACTGCCTGTAATGGGAGATGTTGCACACTGCCTGTAATGAGGAATGCCTCTCACTGCCTGTAATTGGAGATGCCTCTCACTGCCTGTAATGGGAGATGTTGCACACTGCCTGTAATGGGAGATGTTGCACACTGCCTGTAATGAGGAATGCCTCTCACTGCCTGTAATGGGAGATGCCGCACACTGCCTGTAATGGGAGATGTTGCACACTGCCTGTAATGAGGAATGTCTCTCACTGCCTGTAATGAGGAATGTCTCTCACTGCCTGTAATGGGAGATGTTGCACACTGCCTGTAATGAGGAATGCCCCTCACTGCCTGTAATGAGGAATGCCTCTCACTGCCTGTAATGGGAGATGTTGCACACTGCCTGTAATGAGGAATGCCCCTCACTGCCTGTAATGAGGAATGCCCCTCACTGCCTGTAATGGGAGATGTTGCACACTGCCTGTAATGAGGAATGCCCCTCACTGCCTGTAATGGGAGATGTTGCACACTGCCTGTAATGAGGAATGCCCCTCACTGCCTGTAATGAGGAATGCCCCTCACTGCCTGTAATGGGAGATGTTGCACACTGCCTGTAATGAGGAATGCCCCTCACTGCCTGTAATGAGGAATGCCTCTCACTGCCTGTAATGAGGAATGCCTCTCACTGCCTGTAATGAGGAATGCCCCTCACTGCCTGTAATGAGGAATGCCCCTCACTGCCTGTAATGAGGAATGCCTCTCACTGCCTGTAATGAGGAATGCCTCTCACTGCCTGTAATGGGAGATGTTGCACACTGCCTGTAATGAGGAATGCCCCTCACTGCCTGTAATGAGGAATGCCTCTCACTGCCTGTAATAGGAGATGTTGCACACTGCCTGTAATGAAGAATGCCCCTCACTGCCTGTAATGAGGAATGCCTCTCACTGCCTGTAATGAGGAATGCCTCTCACTGCCTGTAATGAGGAATGCCTCTCACTGCCTGTAATGAGGAATGCCCCTCACTGCCTGTAATGAGTAATGCCCCTCACTGCCTGTAATGAGGAATGCCTCTCACTGCCTGTAATGAGGAATGCCTCTCACTGCCTGTAATGAGGAATGCCTCTCACTGCCTGTAATGGGAGATGTTGCACACTGCCTGTAATGGGAGATGTTGCACACTGCCTGTAATGAGGAATGCCTCTCACTGCCTGTAATTGGAGATGCCTCTCACTGCCTGTAATGGGAGATGTTGCACACTGCCTGTAATGGGAGATGTTGCACACTGCCTGTAATGAGGAATGCCTCTCACTGCCTGTAATGGGAGATGCCGCACACTGCCTGTAATGGGAGATGTTGCACACTGCCTGTAATGAGGAATGTCTCTCACTGCCTGTAATGGGAGATGTTGCACACTGCCTGTAATGAGGAATGCCTCTCACTGCCTGTAATGGGAGATGTTGCACACTGCCTGTAATGAGGAATGCCCCTCACTGCCTGTAATGAGGAATGCCCCTCACTGCCTGTAATGGGAGATGTTGCACACTGCCTGTAATGAGGAATGCCCCTCACTGCCTGTAATGGGAGATGTTGCACACTGCCTGTAATGAGGAATGCCCCTCACTGTCTGTAATGGGAGATGTTGCACACTGCCTGTAGTGAGGAATGCTTCTCACTGCCTGTAATGAGGAATGCCTCCCACTGCCTGTAATGGGAGATGTTGCACACTGCCTGTAATGAGGAATGCTTCTCACTGACTGTAATGAGGAATGCCTCCCACTTCCTGTAATGGGAGATGTTGCACACTGCCTGTAATGAGGAATGCCTCTCACTGCCTGTAATGAGGAATGCCCCTCACTGCCTGTAATGAGGAATGCCTCTCACTGCCTGTAATGAGGAATGCCTCTCACTGCCTGTAATGAGGAATGCCCCTCACTGCCTGTAATGGGAGATGTTGCACACTGCCTGTAATGAGGAATGCCTCTCACTGCCTGTAATGAGGAATGCCTCTCACTGCCTGGAATGAGGAATGCCTCTCACTGCCTGTAATGAGGAATGCCTTTCACTGTCTGTAATGGGAGATGTTGCACACTGCCTGTAATGAGGAATGCCCCTCACTGCCTGTAATGAGGAATGCCCCTCACTGCCTGTAATGGGAGATGTTGCACACTGCCTGTAATGAGGAACGCTTCTCACTGCCTGTAATGAGGAATGCCCCTCACTGCCTGTAATGAGGAATGCCTCTCACTGTCTGTAATGGGAGATGTTGCACACTGCCTGTAATGAGGAATGCCCCTCACTGCCTGTAATGAGGAATGCCCCTCACTGACTGTAATGGGAGATGTTGCACACTGCCTGTAATGAGGAATGCTTCTCACTGCCTGTAATGAGGAATGCCTCTCACTGCCTGTAATGAGGAATGCCTCTCACTGCCTGTAATGGGAGATGTTTAGGGCAACCTCAGGTAAGCCTGCTCCCAATTTATCTATTGCACTGTATGTCCCAGATGGGCTCTCAGAGATTAGAGTTAGGACTGCACCCCACAGAGGCACTTTGGCGTAGTGGTGCAGCTTAAGCATACTTCTGCAGATGTGTGTGACCGAGTCCTCTGTTTTTAACCAAGTTTAGAGACAGATTATAGGCTGGCCTGCAAGCTGACAGGGTTGAGTGCTGTGGCTCCTTTAAGACTTGACTGCCTGTAATGGGAGATGTTGCACACTGCCTGTAATGGGAGATGTTGCACACTGCCTGTAATGGGAGATGTTGTACACTGCCTGTAATGAGGAATGCCTCACACTGCCTGTAATGGGAGATGTTGCACACTGCCTGTAATGAGGAATGCCCCTCACTGCCTGTAATGAGGAATGCCCCTCACTGCCTGTAATGGGAGATGTTGCACACTGCCTGTAATGAGGAATGCTTCTCACTGCCTGTAATGAGGAATGCCTCTCACTGCCTGTAATGAGGAATGCCTCTCACTGCCTGTAATGGGAGATGTTGCACACTGCCTGTAATGGAAATGCCGGAAGTGGAAGAAGGAAAAAAATCTGCGCTCCTCCTCACCCATCCTTCTGCCCTATGTGCCATGCTGTGCCTCTAGCAGCATGCAGTGCCCCCTCTGCATGACTGAGCCCAGGCTCGGACTGGCCCACAGCGTTACCGGGAAAAAAAAATGTGTCTCAAGGGCCCCTTTGAGGGCCCTCATCATCAAATCTGAACTATAGCCTCGATTCAGAGACACATTCGTCTGGACTTCCGTAGCTGTCTGTGAAAGTTTTGGTGGGTGTTTGTCATTTTTTTGCTTTTTTTCATTCTTTTTCATTCGTACGAACGTTCGGGAATGCGCTTTCGATGAACGGAAGCAAATCGGAACATTTCCGTTAGTTCGGATCATTTTCCAAACAAAATCGGAAATTTTCCGTTCGTTCAGATAACTTCCGTTGTTGGGATGGGTTTCCGTCTGATTCAGAGAGCTGATTTCCGACGGATCACCACCCTATAAATCCGTTTAATTTCCGATCCACTTACGGGACCTTTGAGGGCTCGGATTGCTATTGTTGAACATGTTTTGCGGCTATGTGGAGGAGTCTGCGCGCCTTTATCACCAAGGCATTGCATGTATCAGCATGGCCGAGGCCATAAATTGTATAGCAATGCATACCTAAATCAATACATTTCATGTATGCCTTATAGATGCATTTTAATGCTGACCTTAATTAGTCCTTAGCATGTAAACCTTTATTTTCCCACACATCCATATCATTGCTATATTTTTTTAGACTTATGTCCTTTGTGAATTATATTTGGATTGTTGAACTTGAATCTTAATTTGTTGTAGGAGTTATTGTTTTAGTCGGTTACCTTTGCATTGTGTAATTATTTTATATTTGGTTGCAGGAACCGCAAGATGTGCCACTCACACAACATACAAGCAGTCTTTGGTCCAGCAATGCGATTCCTCAGTGTTCTTGCAGGGCATCCAGGGTTGTCCCATGATGCTTATATATTGCGGAGCTCCGGCTTATTTCGTCAGTTTGAGTCAGGAGAATTATCTGGTGGATGGCTCCTGGGTAAGTTTGCTCACATTCCATCAATCCATTTTCACTGTATGGCAATGAATATAGTTGATGATTCATGACTTAACCTATTGCTGTTTTTAGCCCTTGATGACATGTTAAACAATATTGTACCATTCCAATGGGAGTGGCCGTGGAAACCACACCTCACTCCCTATGAGGAGCACCAAGAATGATTACAAACCTGTGTATTCAAAAATGTATTATTACATATAAATTCATAAAATATACATACACAAAATTACACCTGACACAAGACATATACCTAAGCGTTTGGGATCAGGAGAAAAGTGCTGTTTGGCTTGGCATATCGCCAGCTTGAATTAGGACATTCATCAATCCGCAAGCTAATAACTCCGGTATTCTTTGTGATCATGAGTTGATAGCAATTGGGAATCACAGGATAGTGCTTGTAGTATTTGCATCTCCTTTATGGTGCGATTTTTGTGTATTTTACACCATATGGCATATACAATCAATATATCATTTTAGTTGTAAATATGTGTATATAATGGTGGATGTTATGGTGGGCTTAATGACTCTAGTAGGTTATAGATTTTGGCCATGGTATGTGATATTAGTGGTTTTTCTACAGTAGAATACATTCTAAAGAAATTTATTGATATTGATTATACGGGTTTAGTATCTGGGTCGCCGCTGGTCCCGTGTCCCGCTGGCGCCCTCGCCTCGCTATGCTTCCCGGCTGGCCCTGGCTGCCCGGTCCACTCATGCTGCGGGCGGCGAGCCTCTGCCCATCTGTGAGGTTCGTCATTCCCTGTCTTGCTGTCAGGATTCTCCTTCAGCAACAACACGGACTCCCGCGGCGGTGTGGGCGGGCAGCGGGGATGCGTCACCGGCAGTTGACACCTGTCAAGCTGCAGGGTCACGTGCAACGGCCCGGGGCTGACGTCATCTAGCCCCGACATGTTTGCACAATCCCCTGTGTGTGCGCACGCCTGAGCGGCGTGGTGGTTGGCGGGAGCGCTGGCGAGGCATGTGATAGGTAGGTGGGCCCATAAATAGTAGTCTGGACAATGGCGATACTTACCTTCACCCTTTGAAGCCGCACGGGGGCGGTGGGCGCGGGTGGCCGGGTTTTTGCGGTCCCTTTCCTGTGATGTGATGCTGACATGCTTCCTGCCTTACATGTGTGACTTTGGGCACTGGTAGTATACCAACTTTTATTGTGCAGACATATTAGTTTGGGCTCTTTGAGCTCTTGGAGCTCCATATCACCTGCCATATTGATTATCATGTCTGATTGATTAGCTGTGGGTTTTTTATATAATTGATTGTATATTTTTATGCACTTTATTTAATATTTTGGTAGTAGATTTTTCCTGTTTGGGATATGGATTTATATGCACAGAGTATATTTTCATAGGTGTGGTTTTATATGCACATGTTTATAGCACTAAGCACTTTAGTTTGCCAAAATTTTGCACAGTGTATTGGCCTTTAGGGGTTTTTTATCTTTGTAATTTGTTTATAATACAGTTCGGTTGCACACTATTGACAGGGTTGTATGGTTAGTACAGAGGCCAATTTGGGTCCTCTTTGTGCCGGCACAGATACGGGGGTAAGTGGGTGTAGAGATACACCATCTCTGCACGTACAGACTCCGGTATTTCATTTATAGAAATAGGATTGCCCTTATATTTTAAAACTATTGGAGCACATTCTGCATCACAGACATTTCAAAATAGATTACCCATGATTGGGGTTTGTAAATATACAGGGAAAGTGATATAAATAGGGATCAGCTAATTGTTTTTAATTGTCTTGTGTCAGGTGTAATTTTGTGCATGTATATTTTATGAATTTATATGTAATAATAAATTTTTGAATACACAGGTTGTAATAATTCTTGGTGCTCCTCATAGGGAGGGAGGTGTGGTTTCCACGGCCACTCCCATTGGAATGGTTGGACTTGTTTAAGAGTGAGCACAATAAAAATAAAAATAGGATATAGGTGGTGCACCCCATAGTATATGTTAAACAATATTGTAGCTTAGAATGTGTATTTTATGTTAGTATTTTTACATTCTTTCAGGGGATTCTGGATATCCACTCCTGTCCTTGCTCCTGATGCCCGTTCTTTGCCTGCAGAATGCGGGCCAGGGGTTCTCTAATCGGGCACTATGCAAAACCCGGCCCGTGGCGAGGGCCCTCTGGCTTTTGAAGTCCAGATTTAGGTGTTTGGACCATACGGGGGGGGGGGGGGGGGCATTGCAGTATGACCCCAACAAGGTTATACCAATATTTTAATTTACGTTTCTTAACAGGGGCCACACGTGCCAGAGTGGCACAACTGAGTGTCAGGGTCCTTCAGTTGGTGGGAGAGATGCAGGAGCTGCGCAACTCGTTGGGGACCACAGATGAAGAATAATGTTCTGTGGCCTGCCATTGCTATTTATTTTGTTTTTTATAATTTTTACAAATTTTATATTTTATGATGGAATAAAAAAAAATGTTACATTGTCATTTCATTTACAAAATACATTAACACAAAACTAATGGGCCCAGAAATATTTAAAGATGAATATTCACATGACCGAAAAGTGATTTGGGTGAGCTTTAAGGGTCCAAAAGGGAAGATGGAGGACAGTGCTAAGTGGTTTTGCTAAACATTGTAGTAGAAGTGAGGGTGGCAAATATGTAGGCGAGCACTTTAATGAGTTAATTTTGTAGTGCGCAGGCGCAAGATAGTAAGGATTTCCGTCTGGACGAATATTTATTGAAAAAGGGAAACAGAATCGAACTGGAAACGTAAAGGATTCGTTGGAGGATACGATCGGAAAAGGGCAAAAACGAAAGCCTACGTTGTAACATGTGAAAATGAAACGGAAAAGTCACGATGGAAACTGACATCCTTGTATTCGTAATCTGCCGTACGAATGGACGGAAACTTTACAGAAGGTTTTCAATGCATGCATAGAATCGCTCGTACACTCATACGAGAACGGAAACATTTCACAAAAAAAACAGATCAGCACGAAAACGGAAGTTTTTTTTGTCTCTCTGAATCGAGCCTTATGTCTAGCATAATTGTGGCATCCCAAGTGCACACCCAGAGTCAATACAGTCTGGCATAATGTTTATGTAATAATAATAATGTAATGTTTAATAAGCCAGTGATACTTGCATCTAAGTGTGGGGTGGGGAGTCAGTTCTACTGGTGGATCCCAGGCATCTCAGTCTAACACTGAGCCCAGCATGGGGGAATGAGGGGCCTGGTGTATGGCTGGCACCACTAATAGGGCCCTAATCTATCTGCAGAAAACAGGATGGTTGGGAGAAAGGCGGCCAGGACAATCGGCCTCCCCTAGAATCTACCCTGCATGGCTGAGGCCCCCGTCTGCAAATAGTGGAACAGCCTTTGTAACAGCTGTCACCCCTGTGTGATGGGACAGTAAATAGAAGTAACAGTAATTATATGATGTCTGACATAATGATGATGCGCCATGTGCTGTGATAACACATGAATCTGCTAAATGTAGGAAATAGTCAGCTTTGTGTGAGCCGCATGCTGCAGCCGGCCCAGGAAAGATGCCAGCGGAGGAACATCTGAAGAGAGTTATCTGCAGGGGAGAGTGGCAGATCGGCAGGACACATGTGCTCCACAGACCTCCCCTCCCAGCTTAGTGTCAGCCACCTGATTCCACTTTAAATAATTCTTCGGTCAGAGAGGAGGTGGATGGGAAAATTGCTACCAGGGGGCACCCTCTCCTGACAAGTCCTATAGACTTGTGAAGGATTAAAGAGGGGGAGCCTGGCCTTTGAAGGTAAACCTCTATCTCCCTGTAGGCTCGATACTACTCGCTTTGAAAACATTTAACCCCAGAGGTCCCAGTTGACGCCCATGACATCACAGACAGGAAAAAAAAGTGTTAAGGACCCTCTCGTCTCCTCAGGAAGTTTACCAGAGGGAAGTCACATCAGCAGCCCCCTCAACCTCATTTTCTAATACTGAGCCTGGGAAAATGCAAAACAGGAGACCTGGGGGCTTAGAGACAGATTGGAAAACCTGGGGGAGGAGGGAGCATTGGGAATCCTAACCCAAAAAACATACTCTTCCAGATGACATATCCTGGAATATTCATGGCACTTCAATCAGCATCTTTCTGCATGTTTCCTAATGGATAAACATGACAAGATTAGCACTTTTCAGAAGACATTTAGAAAAATCCATTCAGTATAGAAATGTGCAGCAACAAATGGTGCTGGTCCACCTGAACTGAAGAGCTCACTATAGACGGCAGCAGATTGCCATTTCTCATTAAAGTGGCCCAAAAGTGGCATTTAGGTTATAGGACGGCCGCTGGTGGTTTGTTCTGCTTTTAGACTCAAGGCTGGTGGTTGCTCCTTTTTAAAGAGGTCAACCCTAGAGTCTAAAAGGCTTCAGGGCCACCTGACTCCATGTCCCAGAGGCATCCTGACTTGGATTCCCCCACTGTGGGTAATCCCCAGTTTTTTCCTGGATCACGGTACTGAATAGAAGAGATCTGTACCTGGGGAGCTAGTAGTGCAGCTGCTTTCTGCTGGGCGCCAGGCTGCCAGGTGAAATCAGCTGGTGACCAGGTAAAAGGGGTAAAAAAAATGGGTGACTTGGCTGCATGGGGAGAACAGAAGGCAGGCTAATTTAACCCTTTGAAAGAAAAATGGCAAGCTGCTCTGAGGATTAAAAAGGGAGTGTGGGTGGCCCTAAAATGGGCCCACCCATCAGTCTCATCTAAATATTAAGAACCAAGCATATCTAACTATGTGGAAAAACAGAGGTCTGGTCGCATACATCTGCAGATACATGTTGAAGCCACACCGCCCTAACAAGGCACTACTACTATATATATGAGCCCCATAATAGGGACATGTACTGCAGCTAGTAAAATACAGAGCTACTTAGCGGGAGCTGCCGACTGTCCCTATTATATAACATGTGTATGCCGATATTTGAGACCAAACCTCTGTCTTTCCACATAGCTAAACAAGCTTGGTGCTTAATACTTAGATGAGACTGATAGGTGGGCCCATTGTGGGGCCTCCCACACAATCTATATCATTCTCAGAGCAGCTTGCCATTTTTCTTTCATTTAACCCTTTCCCTTGGATATTCCTTTACATTCTGAGTTGTTACAGCTAATTTTTGACGCTAAACTTCCACAAGAGGAGTCAGACAGCAAAAATAATTCTCAATCTTACAGTAACAAGACTTTTTGGCTGGACTTTGAACTGCACAGTTTTCCTGTGAGCAGGGTGCCTTCTATTATCCAAGTTTATTGGCATATCCTGATGTGTCCTGCAGAGTAGCCATCTGTTTAATAAGAACAGACTTGTCTTAATAATGGGAACCATCTTTTAGGCCACCCACATAATAAATAATATTTATTAGGCCCTCTGGTGTCTGTGTTGCAAACTTACTGAAGTTTCACCCAAGTAATCGGTGAACCTGTTATATTTGCTGTATCATAAATGAATGGGAGGACAAGCAAATCTGCATAGGTAAATATGATAACTAAATAAGTTATGGTAAAACTGTCAATACTGAAAAATAAGATTCAATCTTTTCCAATGCTTTACATTTTTGACTATCCTGGGTTTTGGTCCTTGTCCCAGGTGCACCCCGATCCAGGATGTCCCACTGTGTAAACCCCCCCCCCCGGTTGCCCAATCTATCTCATCTTTCCCCGGTCGTATGGAGCATGTGCGACCTCTCGTCCAATCAGCGCACTGGGATCTGCTTATGTCTCGTCTCATCTAAGATGCGTCTCCAGTCGAGTCTAGCCGAATGGAGCTGAACGAGTCAACGGCCTCATCCCGCTACCCTCTAACTGCGCCGGCCATTCACAAATGCCTGGTGTGGGCCCTGCTAAAGGTATAGAAGGGAGCGGCCGCTGTTCGTGCATTCACCGTTGGATTGGGGAGAAGATGAGTTTACTGGGTGACCTGGGGGGTTTCACAAAACATCTATAAGATTCCTTTAAGGGGAATCAAGCGGCCCTGGAATTTTATAGTTTCCAGGGCTGTTGGCCGAGTGTTTTAAGTGAAATTTTTTTATACTTAGCAATGAAAAAAGATCAGTCCAGCCTGACCAATATTCCAGGTTGTGCTCAAAGTTTCTTCTTACAACTCTAAGGGGAATGTGCTTTTTTTAAAAAAAAAAAAAAAAAAAAAAAAAAAATATATATATATATATATATATATATATATATATATATATGATATATAAGTTGTACTAACAGATTTTAAACAGCCATTTTGTGTTCTGTGTTCCACTTTCTAAAGATTCTTATTGTCTTTCGTATAAACTTCCAGGTCCACTGATCTCCTGCATCTGTTAGAATGGAGTGTTAATGTATCCGTTATATTGTTGTTTAAAGGACAACTATCATTAAACATCTAAGAAACTAAAATGCAATGATATTATTGGTAGAGATGAGCAAACTTTATTAAAATTCAGTTCGGGCTATTTGATTTGGAATCTAAATCACTGTTCTATAAATAAAGAAAAAAATAATCTTACCTTTGTCCACATCGCAGCTCTGCAGCTCTGGGGTGATCCCAGGGCAGGCCTCTAGTGTCTTCAGAGGGACAGCAGAAGGCGTGGGACAGCACCTGGCGGTGAAAGGGGTTAAGTATTGCTGTAAAAAATGTTATTAAAGGACTTTTTTCTAGTGTGTGTTTTTTTTCACTTAGCCCTTTGTGAACTGGTAAGTGGTCCTTAAAGTGGACCAACACCCAGGATTTTGACTATCCTGGGTTTTGGTCCACTTCGGCGGGGCACCCCGATCGGGGGTGCCCCGCTGTGTGAAACCCCCCAGAAACCCCAAAAAACTCACCTCTCAGCGCTCCCACGTGAGCGCCGCAGCCAATCCCCGCCAACGTCCAGGCGGGGATCAGGAACGTCCAAGACGCTTCCGCCGCCGCCGCCTCCCGCGCGTCACTCTCGGCGCGCGCGCGCCCCAGCCGGCCATTCACAGAGGGCCGGCGCGGGCGCGCGCACGTCTGGAGGGGCGCGCGGGAGGCGGCGGCGGCGGAAGCGATCAGTTAAGGTGTTTTTGGGGTTTCTGGGGGGTTTCACCCCGCGGGACATCCCGATCTCGGATGTCCCGCGGGGTGGGAGGTGATCGGCCCGGGAATCTTATAGATTTCCGGGCCGATCACCCCTGGGTGTTGGTCCTCTTTAAGACCCCTATAACAATTCAAAGGGCAGGAGTAAACTGACCAGATGTCCCACTTGTCCCCTCTCCCTCAGAAAACTCTGGGAAAACCTAAATGTCCCACTTTGCTGACAAGCAAGACTGGTAAGACCCAGGGTGGGTATTTTACAACTGCTCTCACTCTTTGGTTGAATAGTGGTAGTGAAATGCCTTAATTCTAAGCATTGGCTCCACCACCAGCATCTTTTATGGGCCAAAAATACTTACAACATGTGACACTTAATTATGCCACACCTTAAACCACACGTCTACCACGTTCATCACCTACAAACTTGTTTAAACTGTCCCACTTTGAGGGCCCCAATAAATGATCAGTTAAGGAAGGCAAGCGGGTAACTTGTTGAACCCCCACACCTCATTACCTGCACCCCGGAGAGCTATGTTTTTTTATTTCTAAGGGTTTACCCCTTCAAAATTAACAAACATAAAATGGTGTGGGGGCCCCCCTTTCCAGGCTAAACCCCTGTGTCCAGCCAAACCAACCTGGTCACCAGCTATGTGGGCTTGTAGCCCAGGGCTCAGAGACTGAGCGGACAGCTCCCGGTGCTGAAGGCTACCAGCCCACATGGGCACAGGACTCTTCTGTCCCCCCCCCCCCGGCCTTTAGAGATGCAGGTAATAGGACGGAGAGTTTCGGCAAGTTGCCCACTTGCCGGCAAGTGACTTGCCATCCCTTTTGCCCTTTGAATTGGTATAGGGGTCTCAAGGAACCTTTACCAGTTCACAAAGGTTTAGATGTAAAAAAAACCACACCACAAAAAGTCCTTTATTAAACATATACACCAATACTTACCTCCTTTCTCACTATTCATCGCCGGGTGGTGTCGTCATCTGTCCCGCACTGTCCCACACCACTTTTGTTACAGGGAGTGGCTATTTATAGACAAGGAGGGAGGTGGCCAGAGAAGCCCTACACACCCCCTGCCACTCACAATGGTGTCAGCAACATTGCTCCTCGCCTATATACAGCCCCTCCCTGTGGTGGGGGGATAATGAGGCCGGAGCCTAGTGCCGGGCTAGGATTTCTGTGCATGGGACAGCGGTGGATGGGCTGGATGACAACAATGGAGCAGGGGAGTTTTAGTTTTTTTTTTAAGGAAAAATTTGGTTGGCACAAATCACAAAACAATTGTGTGAATTCTGGTTAGGACAAATCAGTTCGCTTACCTCTAATTACTGGCTATAGAAAAATACATTTTATTATGACTACCTCTGCCTTTCTTGAACATTTAGCTCCTGGTTGGTAACATGGCACCCTCCTCCCCTCTGGAAAGGCTCTAGATCTCCTCCGCTTAGCTGCTGCCCCTAACCGGGGGTGTGAGACCCTCAGGTCGCCCGATCACACGTATCCTTCCCTGGTCCTATGGTGCATGCTCAGCCCTCTTGTCCAATCAACTCAGGCCAATCACAAATGCTGGCGCGGCCACACGCCCTGCTAAAGAGATAGTGGGCATGCGGTCACTACTCCTGCATGTGCCATCAGACTGGGAACGACGGTGTGTTTTCGGGCGACCTGGGGGGTATTACACAGCGGGGCACCCCCAATCGAGTGCCTTGGGGGGAGCGACTATGCCTGACCTGGAGTCTCATAGACTCCAGGGTGGGTTTTGGTCCTCTTTAACCTCTCTGCTGGCACTCAGGCAACTTTCCTCCAGGAAGAAAATTGGGAAATATAACTTCATATCTATGGCCTTCTCTATTGCTCACATTCCCTCCCTCTTTCTCTCTTTTTCGCATTCACTCCTTCTTTCTCTCTTTTTCGCATTCCCTCCTTCTTTCTCTCTTTTTTGCATTTCCTCCTACTTTCTCTCTTTCTCAGATTTCCTCGTCCTTCTTTCCTTTTCCACATGCACACCCTCTTCCTCCTTCTGTGTTTTTCACATTCTGCCCCTTCTTCTCTCTTTCACACACCCCCTCCTTCTTTCTTCAGATGCCCTCCCCTTTCTCTTTTTCACCTTTTCATTCACATTGCTTTCCTCTTTCTCTTTTTTTCATTCCCTCACTGTTTCTTTCTTTTTTTGATATGCCCTTCCTTTTTTTTCTTTTTCCTTTTTCTTTACATTTTCTCACTTTCATACCCCCTCTCGTTTTTTCTCATTCCCTTCTTCTTTCCCTCTTTTTCACATTCTCTCTCTCTTTCTCTCTTTTTCATATGTCCTCCCATTTTCTCTCTGTTCCACCCCCCCCCACTCTGTTTCACCTCCCTATTTCTCTCCTTTCCACTTTCCCTTCACTCTTTCTCTCTTTTTCACTTTCCCTCTCTCTCTCTCCCCCTCTCTCTTTCACTTTCCCTCCCTCTCTCTTTGTTACACACCCTCCTTCTTTCTCTCTTTTTCACATTCCCTTGGTCCTTCTATCTTTTTTATATTCTCTCTGTTGTTCACACATTCCCTCCCACTTTATTTCTTTTTCACATTTCCTGCAACTTTCTCGCTATTCCTAACTTTCTTCCTCTTTCTCTATTTGTCACACCCCATGTCTCTTTCTATCTTTTTTTTTAATTCCCTTCCTCCTTTAAGCTCAGCAGTGAGGATGACATCCAGCCTTGGAGATAAGCTCAGCAGTGAGGATGACAGCCAGCAGTGGAGATAAGCTCAGCAGTGAGGATGACAGCCAGCAGTGGAGATAAGCTCAGCAGTGAGGATGACAGCCAGCAGTGGAGATAAGCTCAGCAGTGAGGATGACAGCCAGCAGTGGAGATAAGCTCAGCAGTGAGGATGACAGCCAGCAGTGGAGATAAGCTCAGCAGTGAGGATGACAGCCAGCAGTGGAGATAAGCTCAGCAGTGAGGATGACAGTCAGCAGTGGAGATAAGCTCAGCAGTGAGGATGACAGCCAGTGGTGGAGATAAGCTCAGCAGTGAGGATGACAGCCAGGGGTGGAGATAAGCTCAGCAGTGAAGATTACAGTCAGCAGTGGAGATAAGCTCAGCAGTGAGGATGACAGCCAGTGGTGGAGATAAGCTCAGCAGTGAGGATGACAGCCAGGGGTGGAGATAAGCTCAGCAGTGAGGATGACAGCCAGTGGTGCAGATAAGCTCAGCCGTGAGGATGACAGCCAGCAGTGGAGATAAGCTCAGCAGTGAGGGTGACAGCCAGCAGTGTAGATAAGCTCAGTAGTGAGGATGACAGCCAGCAGTGGAGATAAGCTCAGCAGTGAGGATGACAGCCAGCAGTGGGGATAAGCTCAGCAGTGAGGATGACAGCCAGCAGTGGGGATAAGCTCAGCAGTGAGGATGACAGCCAGCAGTGGGGATAAGCTCAGCAGTGAGGATGACAGCCAGCAGTGGGGATAAGCTCAGCAGTGAGGATGACAGCCAGCAGTGGGGATAAGCTCAGCAGTGAGGACGACAGCCAGGAGTGGAGAAAAGCTCAGCAGTGAAGATGACAGCCAGCAGTGGAGATAAGATCAGCAGTGAGGATGACAGCCAGGGGTGGAGAAAAGCTCAGCAGTGAAGATGACAGCCAGCAGTGGGGATAAGCTCAGCAGTGAGGATGACAGTCAGCAGTGGGGATAAGCTCAGCAGTGGGGATGACAGTCAGCAGTAGATATAAAGGTAAGATGACAGTTGTGATAATAAGATTAGTGCAGGTAGTATTCCTCTCTCCCCCGCTAGTGCCATTTGCCTGGACAATAAGAGCAACATTGGGATAGGCTTGGAGTTTATTTGGAAGTTTTGGCGCAGTTATCACTGGTGGAGCAGGGGGACTGGTCTGCGTTACTGCACTGGTTAATCAGCGGGTTGGGCAATGGTGGGTGAGATGGATGGATGGATGTGGGCATCGCAGAAGTCTTCCTTCCTCCCCCTTGTCCCTGGAGTGCCCCCTCCTCCTCCTCGGAGCTCCCCCAGCCCAGCACAGCTCGGAGGCTGTAATTAGTGGGCCATGCGGGGAGGGAGAGGGCTGCCCCAGCCGGTGCCGAGGCTGCTGCTCCCGCCGCACTCCCGGGATGATGGCTCTCCTCCTCCTCCAGCCCTCCGGCCTCACCGACCTCCTCATCCTCCTCATCCTGTGCCTGCAGCCAGCACCTTCCTCCAGCGCTAAGGTAACTCGTCTCCCGGGCCAGCCCCAGCAGCACATGGGTGACAAGCCAAGCCAAGGGACCATGTGCCTATAGGAGACCCCGGGCCAGGCTGTGCTCACTGCAGCGAGGGAGCTTTAAATGGCCATGTGTGTGTCTGTAATTACACGTCTCCTGCCAGAAACAAGCCCTCTATCACTGGCTCTCTATGGAGATGGATATATATATATATATATATATATATATATATATGCACACACACATATATACACAGTCTACACTTCCAGCAGAGTTTGCCACTTTCTAGGAATATTTCACATTTTAGGATTTTAGGTATTTAAGTTGCCTTTCATTTTATTCGTTTCAGTTTAGTTTCCTATTTCACCTTTGATTAATTTTTTTAAATCAAATGCTATGTTTGTAATCTACATGATTAGGAGTGTTCTTTTTTATTAGTGCCATTATTTGTATACAGTCAGGGCTGAGGGCTTGAAATAAAAAATGCTCTCACCTTGCCCTGGCATTCGCATGTTCAGGGTGGGCTTATCATTTCTGGGGCCCCATGCTGTGTCTGGGGGCCCTAATGAAAGGCATTTTTATTTAACAAAATACAGTTTTAAAGAGGCACTGACAGCATCACCAGGAGAGACTTAAAGAACTTAGGGCCTTATTCATGAAGGGATAGCGTCAGGTCACGGCAGGTAATGGCAGGTGAACGCCGGACACGGCACGCAATTACACATTTATGAAGCCATTTCTGTTGAGCGACTGGAACAACACCATGTAGCGTCCGATTCATCATTATCCCAACCTCAGCGTACAGCGCTGGCGTTCAAACTTTCAGAGCGCCGCATCTTGCCTGTCGCTACCTGTCGCTCTCCCATACATTTCAATGGACGTTCTTTTACTTCGGTTTAAACAGGGGGTTTTTATAAAAAAAATTTTTTTAATTCTAAAATAATGTTGTGACCTCTTCTGGCCTAGAATAATCCATTTTTGAATACTTTTTCCATTTTTTATATATTTATGCAGAATTGACATTACAGGTCTGGCATTAATGTGTTCATGTCACAATGTTATAACAATGTAATTCCATATGTTTTCACTTTGATATTGGTGGATACATGTTCAAAAATAGCCTTTAATCACACAGCCTCCGGCGCTCTGGGCTACAGCAAAGCATTTTTGAGCACCGGCGGTGTGTGAGGCTGTTTTTTTTTAATGAATATGGTGTGAGTAAGTCGCACTGACCAGTCGCTACCATTCGCTCCCATACAGCTCTGTACTGGTCATATAGCGACTCCCCACAATGTATTCAACAATGCTGCACAGCGACTGAGACACTCTGAACTAGCGACCCACAGCCGAGCACAGTGACTACTAGCGGGCGCTCTGAAATGCCTGCTACAGACGCTCATCTGTCGCTGCCTGACGCTAGTAATGAATCAGCCTGCCCATTTGTGCAGTCTATAGGAAAGAAGGGAGAGGGGGACATGATTGAGACCTTTAAATATGTGAAAGGATTGAATAAGGTTCAGGAGGGAAGTGTTTTTAAGAAGAAGCTTAATGATAGAACAAGGGGGCACAACCTGAAGCTAGTCGGGGGGAAGATCAGAAGCAATGCTAGAAAATATTATTTTACAGAAAGGGTAGTAGATGCTTGGAACAAACTTCCAGCAGAGGTAGTTGAAAAATTGTCAGTAAATTTAAACATGCCTGGGATAAGCACACATCTATCCTAAGATAAAGAGTACATACAGTATACACATAAGGGCAGACTAGATGGACCGTATGGTCTCCTTCAGCCATCAACCATCTTTGTTTCTATATTACACCGGTATTACAGTAAAACATCAGCCACTTCCAGTGACGGCCAGGTAGGGGCCCCATGCAATTGCAAGGGTTGCGTGGTGGCAAAGCAGCCCCTGAGCATGTTTCCTGGCACATATGGCAGCAAGTGTGCTCAGCGCAGCATCCCCAGCTGTGTTCACCCTCACCTGCATCCATTCAAGTGAGTTGGCTGGTGGGCATGAGCAATGTCAATCTGTGCAAATGCCCTCAGGGAACATTCTGGGGTCCAGGTGAGTTATTTTTATTACCCCCCCCCACACACACACACACACACAGCCTCACCACTGGGTGGTGTTGTTGAGGCCAGGGGTGCACCTGTAAAGAGGCCAAGTGAGGCAGCTGCTTCAGCACCACCTAGAGAGGGCAACAATCGCTGGACCCTTTTGTGGACCAGTTCTTTGGGGCATCACACATTAAATTATTGCTGGCTTAGTGGGGCCAGACCCCCAGTGCAGCTGAGCAACCAATGATTGTATGTACAGTGTTAAAAAATCCATGATGGCGTGGACCAATCATACTTCATATACAGGTAGTTTACTATTTGATAGGCTGGAGGAGCCATTTTTGCCAGCAGAAATGCTAGGTTGGACCCCTGGTTGGTGCAAACTCAAAAGAGACTTTAGAGTCAGCAAAAAGCAGAACAAAACCCACCCAGGCAAGCCCTGGGATGAGCCACTGTGTTAAAACTAACCGGGGCATCCCAGGGCTTGCCAGGGTGCACTTACCTTTCCTGAGTCCAATGGCGCATACGTGGGCACTCATCCAGTAAGTTGTTCATTGTTGTTAATGGGTAGCGAGAGCGGCTGCATCTCCTGCATCTTTGGGCTGTGCGCGCGCCCCATCCATTTAGGTAGGCCTGGGGCGGTAGCACATGCTTCACTGCGGATGTGGCCACTTACGCTCACCATTGAAGTCAATGAATGAATGGCATAGTCACAACACACTGCTCTCTCTGGACATGAGCCCATGCATGCAACGTTGAACCTAGGAAAGTTGAGTGAATACTGGCATCCTGGGGGGTTTCATACAGTGGGGCATCCCAATTCGGGATGGAGGAATGGAACAAAATCCGGGAAAGTTGAATTCCCGGGTTTTGTTTTGCTTTCAAGCATGCCCAGCCTTTGGGGTGTTCAGATGGACGGGATGGTCCAGTGGGGCACCAGAATGTTCTTTTTGGACAAGGGGAAGTAGGAGACCTGCTCAGCTCAGACTCTGCCAGATTTCTTTTTGGAGGTAAGCACCCTTAGAGGGCAGACAGTGAGTTTTTCCTTGGGACACCACCTGCTCTGCTAGGCCAGATGTATTGTTTTTTGGGTGTGTGGAGTCCAATGATCAAAGGGGGAAGGGGTGGTGGTGGTCCTGTGGTCTTGAACACAGCACCTTCCATGGTCAGGTTGGCTCTGGCCCCAATAAAAATTTCTCTGGTGGGCCCGGGTACTCCAGTTCATCACTGATTGTGTTCCTCTTACTTAACTAGTACATCATCCAGTGGGTCTTTGTTTGGCTGACCACCTGCTCTGGATCCCCCAATAGTAAACTCATCCACATCTGTATTCCTTCTATACTGTAATAATGAAGTGCATTGTGTCAAGCACATCTTGGTGCCTGTGTGTGGCACTGCCAAGTGATGCACCTGTACACTACACGCCACTGTGGAGCTCAGTACTGGCACTGATCCTGTCCCCAGACCCAGTGTCTATACAAGCAGCGGGTGCGTGTCTTTCTAAGGTTCTGGGGAAGAAGCAGTGTCTGTAACTGTTCTGCTATTGCCAGTTGGGGTGGGAAAAAGGATTCATTTTTTTTCATTTAATTTTATCAATATAATTCTGCGTCTGCATCTGTCCTGGGAAAAATAATCCTGTGTCTATACCCATACGTTTAAATGGTCGTGTTTGCATTTTGTTTCACTTTATGGTTTTTGCAGGCCTTTGAAGGCGACCTGAATGCTGAACTGGCCAGGAAATTAGTTTGACACCCCTGTTCTAAGCCCTCCCGCATTCCTTATCCCTTTTGTTGTCCCAAAAATAAGACAGGTCTTATATTAATTCTTCCTCCAAAATATGAGTTTCTTGGCATTCCAGCTGTTTTCCTCTGGATTATGAGGGGGGCGCAGGGGATGCACGCCTCGGGGCCTCCACTACTTTCCCCCTGCAAAGGGGGCCTCCACTAACCTTTGGGTTATGGTCTGGTCCATGAGGCTTTTCAGTCTTCGGTCTGATGGTCCGCAGGGCCAGCAATTAAGCTTTCGGCGGCAGCCCCCCCCCCCCCCCCCCACGCCTGGGCAAGCGTTTATTTTGTTGTTTTGCGGGAATGAGAGTCTAGACCAGCAACGCCGCCGTCAGCAACTCTACAGTGATGGGTGCAGAGCTGTCACTGCACATAAGCCACCAAGCACAGCCACTGGCAGCTCAATGCAGGGAACTGTTTTCTGCTGGACCAGCTGGGCGACTACACCTGCCACCACCCAGAATGGCAAAGCAGGAGTTCCCGAGCAGCACGCACCCGCACAAGGGTGGCACAAGGGACTCGATCTGACGTTCCAGTAAGTAGGCAGGTGACAGACAACCACCAATCAGTTACTTAGCTGGACTATCTTTTTAAAGGGAAAAAATACTGTATCTGGGCCTCCACCAGATTTTGTGCCCAGGGGCCTCCACCACACTTAATCCGTCCCTGATTACAAATGCTCCCCCTGTTACCAGAAGCAACCACAATGCTCTGGTATATATACTCGGTGTATGAATCATGCTAGGACATATTTTCAGGGAAATAGGGTAGATAAAGACATCTTTCACTTTTATCCCCCATATACTTTTTAACCTTCTGGTTACCTAATTTACCTTTATATAGTGAACTCGCTTTCACTCAATAATTCTCCTTTTCACACCTGTAAGATCTATACCACACCCTCATACTCTCAGAGACCATAAGCCCCATATCTGTATATTTTTCCATACAGAGTAACAGAATTGTTAGTTTCCCATCCTGTGTATCCTTATACCCTAATAGACTGTAAGCTCTTTTCCATCTCTTCTATAACGTTATACAGTAGAATATAATGTCCACTAGCTTCTGTTTCCTTATGCTCCAATAAACTGTTATCACTTTTATCCTGCGTATGCTTCCTTATACCATAATATACACATCTTACCCCTGTATCTTTCTTCCACTACTAGATTGTAAGCTCTTTGCATCCCTCCAATATCCCTATAGTTGTAAGCTTTTGCAGTTTATGTTCCCCATATATGAAGTTTCTAGACTCTTCATTATTTTTGTATCCATCGTTATCCTCCTTGCCTTTGTAGTCTCATCAATGGCCACCATTTATAATAGAGGCCAAACCAGAAAGAGAAAACAAAAGGACCACAGACCACAATAGACCTGAAATCTGATGTCTTGCCTGATGGCTCTATAAATTGTGGCTCAATTTTGTGACTACCAAATAGAAATTTATAGACAGGGTGATGCATGAGTTCTCCAGTATTTTAAGCATTTCTGTATATTTTGTATATCATTTTATGTATTGCCTAAGATGTCCTGTTTGCTTTATTATTTGATTTAAAAATGATGCATCTGTATGTTATAGCCCAGCACCATGTCTGAAAACAATCCTTAATATGACATTCTACAGTGGCTTCCTTATATTATTGCTTTTCAGGCTTTGTCAAATAGAATAGCTCCAAAACAATATCCACAACCCCAAATGTTATGGGGCAGTTGTGGCCTAGAGATAAGGGAGCAGACTTGTGACTGGAGGGTTGCAGGTTTCGAATCCCGGCCATGGGACATGACTGAAGTGCTCTTGAACACCCCCCAACTGCTCCTGAGGAGCCGTAATTAGGGCAGCCCATCTCTACAGGCATGCACTGTACGAATGGGTTAAATGGGGAGGAAGATTTTCTATGTGTACGCAAGCATACAATGCCCATCTATGCCCCCCCTCAAGTCTCAGTTATGTTATCTATCACACTGTTTCTTAACCTGCGGTATGTGTACCCCCGGGGTACTCAGCAAGGCCAGAGACCTACTTATTTCCTTATTAGTCATTGATCTCTCACCCCACCACCTTTTTCGGGGGAAATTGGTTGCAACTGCTTGTCACTAGGGGGTACTTGGCATAAGGATGCCCAATGAACCCCCCAAAATCGCCCACAATCACCGTACCTTTCCGCTGGTTCTGCTTCACGTTCATGGTCCATTGCCAAATCCTTAGCATCCCTGCAGCTGTGTGCGTTCCCACGCTCAGCTATTTAAATAGGCCAAGTGCCTGGGAGGGGGGGGGGAACATTCCGCAGGGAGACTGAGGATACAGCCACTACAGCACCATATGTCGGTGCTAAGTCCAAAACAAGAGCTTTATGGTGTGCATTAATATGCATGACCTGAGGCGCAGACTGGGCGAAAGCCCACGCATGCCATGGGAAGAAAGCTTGTGAGCTAATGGGTAACATTGGACCAAAAATAAAAAGTGGCAGATTCCTCCCATCATTGGCCCCTACTTACCTTTTGGATGACGCTGCTGCCTGCCACGGCAACTTCCGGCTGCTTCAGGCCCTGATCCTCTGCCCCCCACCGGCTTAGCCGCCTGTAAATGCTCTTCAAAGTCCCGCGCTCTCGTAGGATTTCGGGCATCTCCATTGCATCCCATTCATGAGCACTTTGCAGGCTCGAGATCAGGGGATGTGCACAGTGCCTGATGGGATGCAAGATGGCGCTGTCCTTCGGAAAGGTTGTCCTGAATCCAATGGATGCAGATGCCGAATCCCCCGGTGAGGTGAGTAAACATTGCCTAAAGGTAAAACTGGAGGGGGCAGCAGATTGGTGAGGTTTGGGGGAGGTTTTAATCTCCCCCGATGTTCCTCTTTCAGTGGCCGATCTGGGAGTATTTCACAGAGCGGGGCATCCCAAATTGAGATGCCTCCTGGGCAAGGCAAGCCCACTTTAAGAGAAGGTTATTGGCAATGTTAGAATTTCACTCATTTTAATTCAGTAATATATGTAATGCTCTTTCTTGGTCGGCCATTCCAAAGCATTTTACCATATAGGCTTCACCTGAGAAGGTTCAGTCTAAAAGGGTTAAAGTCACTAGGTAAACATACTCACCTTTTGCCCCCCTCAGATGACTGCTCCTAGTCGGGCACTGGATCGGGAGATCCAGGAGATCCATGTCCATTGCAGCCTGGCCTGATTTATATAACCTCTTATTGTCCAAACTACGCAAACAGTAAATCCAATGTTTTCAATAAACATTATATATCAGGAGAAGCTGATGTTGTTAGGGCTTTCGTCTATTCACAACTATAGGACAAAAAATACAAAAATGAATAATAAGCCAACCGATCCTCAGTGTTCTCTATTTTGTTCACTAGGCAAACAAGTCATAGACAGCAGAAGAGCTTTTCTCTACTTTTCATTTGGAAACTCCTCCAAACCAGACAATGGTGGAGGAAACTAGACTAGATCATTGAGCTGTACAAGCTTAGCGGGTCCTGTGGCTGGCCAAATCTTTTAAGTTCACAAGAAAAGTACATACTCTGCTGTACTTTCTTAGGAATTATATTCTTGTCATCCTCCTAATCTTATGCCTTGAGAGAGGATTGATCCAAGAAATGTAGTTTCCTCCACTCTCTTTACCTCTTTACATTAGTTGATTGAATTCTCATTTAGCAATGTAAATTAATCCACTTTTGTATATGAGTCCATAAAACCAATCCTATCAATTGACCACAGGGCTGTTTCTAGGGAAGGGCGAGGAGGGCAATCTCCATGGGCGCCTAGGCCATTGAGGGCACATTGACCCAGCCATCCTGTTTTTTGCAGGTGTGTCGGGGCAACTATAAGTGGTGCAGGCCCCTGAGCCCCCCATATTGGGCTCAGTCATAGGGCTAGGGCAGTTCCTGCTGCTGTGGTAGGGGCACAGCATTGTGCATACATGTATGGACAGCAGCACTATAGGATGGGAGACAATGGGTCTGAATTTCTTCCTTCCTGAACTGGGTTCTATTATGCCTAGAAGCTGCTCTGATTGACCGTTATTGATTATTAGAAAATTTTTAAGAATTACCCACTTAATCCCATGCTACTGGGTGTTGGCTATCACCATAATTATCAGCATATTAATCATCATTTTAAATAAGGTGTTAGCCAACAAGTGGCTGAATATCTCTGTAATGTAAATGAAGTCACTCAGTGCAGACGCAGCCTAATGCTTTTCAGTCTCCTGTTGCATCAGAAATGGGGCTGTATCCTCAGATGACAGCTTTCACGTACCAGTACTCTATGTGCTAATATGAGTCTGTGGAGAGCAGAGTTCCTTGCCTGAGGGTACGAGGTTCTTGGGTTCTTCATTAGGGGGTCACATATTGTTTGCTCAGACCTTTGAAATCCTCACTTCATGTGCAGGATCATGGAAGAATTTGCAAATTCAGGGGTTTGTGAACTGCAAGACCTCAAGTTACCCTTCGCATGGAAGTCACATGTTTTTTTTTTGAAAGCCCCCATGCAGTTAAAGACCACTGTGCTATAGGATTCTGCACAGATTAACCCCTTCTCTTTCCCCTCCTTTGTTAACAGGATTTATTAACGGTTCATTCTTGTAAAAAATAATCCGAGATTGAAGAGTACGCTGTGGATGTTCTGCTTCATCTGTCAGCATTTACAAAGCATCTTTCTTCATTTTCTTCATCTCCCCATTTATCAATTCACACCATCTTCCTAATCCTTTCCTTCTGCTCTTGCCCCTCCAGCAGTGAAGGGGTGGAACATGTAACTGCTGGCGTCCCTTTTAAGTAGGAGATCAAACGTTTTAGCTAGAAGAGAGGTTTACAGCTTCTAACACCACCAGGCCTGGGGGTAGTGGAGGAAGAAAGAAGGGGGAAGACAAATGACCTGCACTCAGGCGGAATCTCTCCCTACCTCTGTACGATCAGTCTTTAAATTTAAAGTTCTTTACTTACTAGAACTTTTTTTTTTTACTGTACGGTGTTTGCAGATCATTTGTAATTGTGTTCTTGATTGTCTTGTGGATATAGCAGCACCTCTACCCAGCATCTTACATAGAAGCTACATATAAAAAGAGGATTAAAGGACCACAGTACTGAACGGAGATACCAGTGCTAACCTTTTACTAGTTGTCAGGACTTTATGCTGCCTAAGCCCCTGCAAGGGGGGAGAGCCACTAACCTGAAGAAGGCCTCAAACAAGCAGCCATGAGTTAGGACTTCACAAGCTCTCTGATGGTTGCTGGCCAGAGACTCATCCTAGTAGTTAGGCAACTAGAATTCTTTAATAGAGAGTTATCAATGGCAGTCACCACAACTCCACACCATGCTCCTTTAAGATTTGTAACACTTTTTCCTTTTTCAGTATTTTTCTTTAAAGTGGACCAAAACCCAGGATAGTCAATAGTTTTGACTATCTTGGGTTTTGGTACTTTCCACTTGAAACCCCCCAAGACACCGAGCCCAGCTCACCTCTTCCCGGTCCCACGGCGCGTCTAAGAGCAGCGGCTCTGACGGCCGCATCCTCCGCTACCCTCTAACAGGGAGCGTGCCCGCGGCAGCTCATTTGTGAATGGCCGGCGGGGTCATGCTCCCTTCTTCCGCTGCTCTTAAAACGCGCCGTTGGACCGGGAAGAGGTAAGTGAGATCGGGCGATCTGGGGGGGTTTCACACAGCGGGGCTCCCCTGGAGAAAGGACAAAATCCTGGGTTTTGGTCCACTTTTACTTGTCATATGGAGGCAGCCGCTGAAGGTTCATACTTACCTTTCAGATGCAATTTCTCTCAATTTATGGACTCGTTCTCACTGAAATGCATGAGTCATGTTGATATTTATTTACCAAAAGAAAACTTGGGCAGCACCTAGTGCTGACTGAGTAAGGTTACACCACACCAATGATGAATAAAAAAATATACGGTACATTTTATTTCGAAAACGTGTATATACACAACATACACAAAAGACAAAGTTAAAAAAGCAGGGAAGCCCCCTCCAATATATAAATGTTCAGAACAATAGCCCAATTACTGACAGTATGCCTCATTTAAATAATAACAAAGATAAAACAATCAATGAATCAATAAGTAACGCTTTCCTTAGGATCAACCAAATAAAGTGCTTAGTGCAACAATACATTCCCACTGGGGGATACAAGTGCTAAACAGTACAATATGCAATCAAAATAATGAAAAATGCAGCACAGAATAAGAACAATATTACCAGTATTTCATATCTTCCAAGTCCCTCTTTAAGGTGTAAAATGCAGATCTGCATTCATAAATGAGTAATTCATTCAAAGTGCTTAAATTGTTGTGACCACCACAACCTATCCCCTATCCATCAATCAATGGCTTAATTTAGAAACTGTCCCTCTTTCCCACACTGAAAAGTTGGAAGGTATGGTATTTAGACCCAGATCCCACGGCACCCGCGCAGTCTTGGCTCCCGCGCTACCAGCTCACCCTTTTGGAAGTCAGTAAACTCCCACTTACCCCCAAGAAACAATCGAGAAGAAGCCTGAGCTGTGCGGGTGCTGCCCTTTGCACCCATTGGTGCCCCTAAAAAGATGGTACCTTTGCAGCCACTTGCAGCCATCTTAATCCCCCCCAAAGGCTGTGCATGAGTTAGAGTGACCTTTGTTACTCCTCAACCCAATATTTTTCCGATTTATATTCTAAGTATACAGTACGTCCTGCTCCAGATATAATACTTACATTTGGGTTATCCTCCGCCAGATGGCGCTGGGCACTGCAGACATGCAAAAAACAGGCTCCTCCCGGCCCTTCATATACCTGGGGACCTCCCACAAATCCCCAGATTTCTCTGCAGTGCTGACTGCGAAGACATGAAGTATCAACTCTCTCGCAGGTGAGCGGGGCTATTACAGCCTGCGGCCCTGTTGGACTACTCCCACCCGTCCTATTTGTGATGTGCCTCCCAGCCTGGGCTGCACTGGTCGGGTGAAGGTAGCCATGCTTCACCGCAGTCCCCCACCATAGGGTAGGCGGTTTAGGCTGATGGTGAGCCTCTATGGGATGCCCCTCCCGCATCATTGCCCCATGCCCCGTGCAGCGGTGGACCCTGTACAAAGGGCCGCCATCCTCCCTCGTTTCCCCCATATTTCGGGGGAAAAGAAAGGGGGGGGGGTATGCGTGTGGCGGTCTCTGTGTACTGTGTTGTCATGCTTATGGCCTTAGTATTGCCCTTGACTTGTAACTGGGTGTGAGAGCCGCGCTGCTTGCTCTTCATAGTTTTTGGCTGACGCCGTGCGCGTGTCTTTTCTTTTACTAAAGTGTACTGCTCTGGGCGGCGGCGTCGTCCAGACGCTAGGGCGTTTCCATTAGCAAAGGCTTATATTAAGTGTATCTTATCCTGGTCAAGTTTTGACTGCTGCCTCAGAGCTTCAGAGGGACCTGGCTTGGCGCGCTCCGCGTCACGGCCAGATCGGGCCCGCCCTTCAAGGTTCGCTTGGCGCCATTTTGATGATCTTCGCGCGCGCGTGGTTGCGGTCCTCCTCCTCTCTTGGCCTGTAAGTGCCCTCGCGGGTGTTTTCAATATAAACATTTTTTTTCCTGCTGTGCATGGCTCTGACACCTCTTATTATCTTTATGTCTTTCAGACGTCAAAGACTCCGGTGGCTGCCCTCGGCCTGACACAAATTATAGCGGGCTTGTAAAAAATTCTCCCACATTCCTAGCGGGTCTTGGGGCATCCAGGGTTGCCTATTGCATAAATCCCTGCTGGCATATTGTGCCTAGATAATCACCATATGGAGGCATCTCAGAATTATGTGACCGGGGTCCCTCTGGGACAAGACCGGCTGTGTATAACGTGTGGATATCCCCACGCTGATGCTGACAGGGCACGGGTCTGCGCACCGTGTGCCGAGCAAGCACTGGCCCTGCAATCAGGATTGCCAGTGGCTGCACCTCGCTTCAATACTCCTATTTCCCCAGGCTTAAATCTCACTCCTGCTGAGTCACATACAAGTGGGGAGTTGCAGCCGGCTGTGTGGCCCTGGTAAAAAGCGGTCCTCGACGCCCCCTGTTTCTGCCTTTGCTATGGGATCGGAGGAGTTCACTACTCCGCGTGCCTGTACCCCTTCTGATGAAGAAGGGCTGTTCTCTGACTCAGGCTCATCTGATGAGGGGCCGAGGAGTCATGACGATTCTGGCCATGAAGACTGGAGCCAGTTTGACACCATTGGTTTGTTGATTAGGATCTTTAAGGCCCTGTCTACCTCTCTCCCTAGCGCGGCTCCCAAGCCGAGAGGGGAGCGTTTCCATACAGATCTGGGGAGATCAAGGATGCTTATGCTCACATCCCTGTGTCTTCTAGACACCGAGGCTCTTCAGGTTTGTGTTGGGAGTCCAACACTGCTAATTTGTGGCCTTGTTATCTGGCCTCTCTTCTGCTTCCAGAGTGCTCACCAAGATACTGATGGGGACTATGTCTCTGATGAGACCAAGGGGCGTCCGCGTGAGACCTACCCGGTCGTCCTTTTTCGCTTCCCAATCTCTACATCAGGTCGAGTTGGCTACTCGGCTGGTGGTGTCCATTGGGAGTCATTTGGATGGGTGTTCATTCACCTCAAGTCCTCATTGTCCCCTTGATTGGTAACTCCATTCCTAGGGATGTATCTAGATTCGGTTCAGGCGAGAATCTTCCTTCCTCAGCAATAAGGTGGACAATCTGGTTGCGTGGGCTCAGCCCCTCTTTGCTGTCCCCGTCCCTTCACCAGGCAGGAATGCAGCTGGTGGGCCCGTTGGTGACTTGCTTAGAAGAGGTCCCTTATACTCTTCTACCTGGGGCCCTTCTGCAACTTCTATTGTTAATACTGGACAGGGACCCAGCATCCCTGGGGCAGGGTCATGTGTGCCTTTCCCCCCTGGCTAGGAGTCCCTCTTGGAGTGGATGTACTCTAGGAACCTGTCTGGGGGCAGTTCCCTTTTTGCCCTTCCTAGAGACGGTCACCATGGATGCCAACCTATCAGGTTGATGGGGGGGATTTCTTCTGTAACCCCATGAGGGTCCGGGGGTGGTGGGGCCTTTAGGAGGTCCATGCACCTATCAATATTGAAACAGTGAGTTTTCTCGCTTGACTTCTCCTCTTCACGGCCTGCCTGTTTGGCGGCGCTCAGTCTGTCTGACGACTGTGGCCTACCTTAATCATCTGTGTGGGACCTGAAGCAGGATGGTCCCCCAGGAAGGTATATGTTCCTGATCTGGGTGGAGGATAATGTTTCCTGCATATCAGTGGTATTCGCTCCGGTGGAGGTCCCTCTGCGACAGGATGTGCTAATCCTTGTGTCACTAGGTTCAACCAGTGTGGATCTGTTTGGTGCCCCATCACTATTTCAAGCTCTCGACCCTCGTTTCCCTGTCCCAGGATCCTCTGGCCGTGGTCATGATGCTTTAGTAATGTTATGGCAGGACATTCTGGTCTGTATGTCTTATCTCCGTTCCCCCTGCTAGGCGGGGTTCTGCGCAGAATTGCTCTGGTAGGGGGACCATTGATACGGGTGGCCCCTGGGTGGCCTAGTGGAGTGTGGATTCGCAGACGTGGTACCGAGGGTGGTAGATCTGTACGTTCTGCTAGGGGTGCTGCTCTGTTCACTCAGGGCCTCCTTTACGTCACCCCAATCTACAGACTCTGGCCTAGGTGGCCTGACTGCTGAATCTTCCGTCTTTATGGAGACAGGCTTCTCTTCTCTGTGTTCGTGACTTTTGGAAGTCTAAGAGCAAGCTTCTTTTTCTTCTTCCATCTCTTATGAGTATGGCATACCCATATGGATTGGTGTGAGTCTAGGTCTCTTCCCTGTTGGACGTTCTCTGTTCCCAGGGCTCTAGAGTTATTACAGCATGGCTTGGAGTTGGCACTCCAACTCAGTATTCTGAAGGGTCAGGTTCTGCCCTGTCCGCCTTCCTGTAGAAGTCTTTTGCTTATTTTCCTTGGCTAAGCATTCTTTTGGGGGTTGCTCATTGCGTCCCCCACTTAATTCTATGGTCCCTGTTGGGATTTGAATTTTATTCTGTTTGCCTTGCGGGGTGTTCCTTTTGGACCAATTCAGGATGCTGTCTGGCTGTCTTTTACCTTCAAAGTTGTCCTTCTGGGACTGTTACTTCAGTCAGACGTGTGTCTGAGCGGGCAGCTCTGTTTAGCTAGCCCTCGTTCCTTGATATGCACCAGGATAAGGTGGTGCTCCGCTTTACGCCGAACCTTCTGCCTAAGGTGGTGTCTTATGTTCATTGATTCAAGATATTTCTTCCTCCTTCTGTTCCTTATTCCTAGCGATGCTAAGGAAAGGGTTCTACATTCCTTCAACTGGTGTTGGAAGTGTTTCCTGGACCGTCACGTGCCCCTTAGGGGAACTGATGCCCCTTTGGGTTTATGGCCATCTCCTTCCTGTATGTGTCTGATCTCGTCTGATCTCCAGGGGTTGCGCGGCTTTGGGCCTGGCCCTTACTTGGATGGGATGGTCTCTTATGGTCTTAGGAAAGGTTTCGGCTTCTGCCGGAGCTACTGTTAGCGTTTGGACTTGTCAGGCTGTTTCTCAGGCCTGTTCCTCTAAGGGGAAGAATCTTCTTTTCGCCTTCTTATTCTACTCATGCTTTGGTGCCTTTGGGCTTTCAGCACCGGGTTTTCTGTTGGACAATTCTTGCTAGACTGCTATTTGATCTCTGTCCATACCTTTTCAAAGGTTTTTACAAGGTTGACATTAGAGCCTTAGCTCATGTTGCTCTTGGTAGCAAGATTTGCAGGTGACAGTGCTTTAAACTGTCTGCTGTTGCCTTTTTTGTTGGGGATCCCACCCTACTTTATGGACACTGCTTTTGGATGTCCCAAGTGTAAGTATTATATCTGGAGCAGGACGTACTGTATACTTAGAATAATACAATTCTGTGAAATACTCACCTGTAGAATTGGTATTATAAGTATGCAGTACGTCCTGCTCCACCCCACCCTGGTTTTTTTGCATTATTCTGGATCCCCTGTATGGTGATTGTTATCATTGTTGTTGTTACCAGTTTCGGTGGATAAATTCTCCCGGCTTCTTGTTCACTGCTTTTCAATGCTGGGGATTTGTGGGAGGTCCCCGGGTATATGAAGGGCCGAGAGGAGCCTGTTTTTTGCATGTCTGCAGTGCACAGCGCCATCTGGCGGAGGATAACCCAAGTGTAAGTATTATATCTGGAGCAGGACGTACTGTATACATATAATACCAATTCTACAGGTGAGTATTTCACAGAATTGTATTTTTCACAGCCAGACAAAAGAAGCACATTTTGGCCTTGATTCGCAAAGGGTTGAAAAAAACTCTCATGGTAGTAAAAAATTCAATTCATGAGAAAAAAGCCTGAGAATTTCACTGTTAGTGAATCACCAGATAGGAAGACAATGAAAGTCAATGGCACTTTTTTACTCCTGGAAAAAGTATTGAACTTTTTACCCCTTTTTTACCTGTAGTAAAAAGTGCCATTGACTTTCATTGTCTTCCTATCTGGTGATTCACTAACAGTGAAATTCTCAGGCTTTTTTCTCATGAATTGAATTTCTTACTACCATGAGAGTTTTTTTCAACCCTTTGTGAATCAAGCCTTTGTCTTTGTATCCAATTCAATTAAAACAACAGAAAAAGGAGACATGATGGCACCCCAATTCTTGTCTGCATCAGACCAGTTTTATTCCGATTTATAAAGACAACCGAATTGCCCGGTCTTTTTTTTTTTTTACCAATATAGGTCCTCATTAATTGTGATGGGGGTTCAGGATAGGCCAAAGGCCTCATATATTATTTTGTATCTATTTTTTACCAATAGATGAATCTGTCTATCTTCCTCACAATAATTTATATCACTTATCATTACAATAAAGACCATCTAACAGTTCATAATATTAAAAACATTACATATTTATTGTTGATATCAGGTTAAACTGAACTGTTGGGTGGTCTTTATTGTAATTCTAAGTGATATAAGTTATTGTGAGGGGGAGAGTTGGAGTCATCTGTTGCTAAAAAATAGATACAACATTATTACTTCTGATTTAGCTCAGTGTTACAATGATGTAAAACATCTTAAAGGTGCACAATAGCGATTTAAATTCGAGGGTATACAAGTGGACCTAAACCTTATTTAACTCTGTGCCAGGGAGAGTCCTGGTCAATGGAGACACTAAACTAACCTAACCTAACCCGCTCACACCATTAGTGAACCCTACATTAGATAGGCTGCCAGTGGACTCCTCCTTAGTGAATTCTTATTCACCATCTCACCCACCACCCAGCATCAGCCCTGACTTAATAAGTGAGTGCAATTCTAAAGACCTTGTATTGCAGCTGCATTAGAGAGACACTCACTTTTCCTTAGCAGAGCTTTATCTGGTGAGGGACAGAAAATAGCTGCACCTGTTTCTTCACACAAAGCTCCTTGGGGAAAAATGAGCATCTCCTAAATTTCGGGTTATTAGCCAGCAGGAGTAGGTTGTTTATAGTCCATGTAGACCTGGACCCTACCTGGCATAAAATTGGTGTTGGATCCCCTAAAATAATCCCAGATTCATAGGGGCGATTCAGAGCCTGCTGAAAAAAACACAACTTTTTAGGAGAGAAAAATGCCTTGAACTTTCACTATCTACCTTGGGGCTGATTCAACACCAGGTCTAAATTTACATCCATTTGCTGAATCAGACCCAAAGTAGACAATGAAAGTGAATGGCAGTTTTATCTCCTAGTCTCCTAGGAGTGAGTTTTCTCATCTGGCTCTGAATCAACCCCATAATGTTGTGTGGTTTACCTGTATTGTACCCTAGGCTTTGAATTTTAACCTGCTTATAGCAATGTTGAACCCCTAAATGGGCCTTGCTTTGGGCATCATAGACCTAGGCTTTCTGCAATGATGTATGTAGCCAACATGTGTAACACTGGCAGGCTGATTCATCACTAACGCCAGGTAGCGACAGATGAGCGTCTGTAGCAGGCATTTTCAGAGCGCCCGCTAGTAGTCACTGTGCTCAGCCGTGGGTCGCTACTTTATAGCGACTCAGTCGCTGTGCAGTAATGTTGAATACATTGTGAGGAGTCGCTATTTGACCAGTACAGCGCTGTATGGGGGCGCATGGTAGCGACTGCTCATAGCGACCGACTCACACCATATTCAGCAAAAAAAACAGCCTCACAAATCTCTGGCGCTGAAAAATATTTGTTTGAAGCCCAGAGCGCAGGAGGCGGTGTGTTTAAAGTCTGTTTTTCAGCATCTATCCACTAGTAACAAAGCGAAAACATATGAAATTACATTGTAGCAACACTGTAACATGAACACTTTAATGGCAGACCTGTAATGTCATTTCTGAAGAAATATTTAAAAAAATTTGAAAAACTGCTTATTCAATGCCAGGAGAGGTCACAGAATTATTTGAGATTTAAAAAAAAAAAAAATACATTGAAATGTATGGTAGAGCGTCAGGTAGCGAGAGGTCATACCTGGCGCTGTGCAAGGCTGAACGCTGGCGCTGTTCGCTGAGGCTGGGAAAATGATGAATCAGACGCTACATGGCGTTATCCCAGTCGCTAAACAGATTCTTCTTGATAAATGTGTAATTGCGTGCCATGTCCGGCGTTCACCAGTCGCTACCTCTTATTAACCAGCCACTACCTGACGCTATCCCTTCATGAATAAGGCCATAATAATAACTGTTTTGCCTGAACATGTAGAGGTTACTTCAGTGCTGCAGGGCTTAATGTTGTTGAGGGTTTGTGTTGTTTGCTGATGCTCTTTGGTCTTGTCAGGACAGCAGTGAGGTGTGGGATGAAGATGTCACTGAGTGGTGGGGTGAGTGGAGCTCCTGGTCCACCTGTTCCCGAACCTGTGGTGGAGGAGTGATGTCGCGGGAAAGACATTGCCTACGTCAAAGGTAAGGGTTACAGCTCAGTAGCAAGATATTCTTTCAACTAGATAAAATGTTTTTTTTTCAGTAAAACGCCACTGTTAGACCTTGACTTGGTGCTGCTCAGTAAGGTTCAGTAATTCCGTAAACTATTTATTTAATCATTTTGCTTTGTACATTGCCATACTACATGGAACAGGTGTGCAGCCCAGAAGGTCAGAGTGTTACTCAGAGTTTAACCTTTAAAAGATGTTATCTTGTAGATCAGGTCAGATGGGAGGCAACTGATGCTACATGACCACCATTTGTGGTCCTGTTATTCTAGCGTGTAGTCAGTTACCAAGTTGCCATATGCATTAACATAATCATTTTTATTTGGAGGGGAATGGAAGGTAATTCTACAGAAGTAGACAGATATAAGGGGAGGCTCTGTTTCCCAGCGATTATGGCTTTTTCATACCACTTAACAAGGTGATTGCTTGGTGACTGTGATCTACAATCACAAGTAAACCTCTGCCCATGTAAGTCCAGGAGTTGTTATTGGCAACAGTCCTGCAGGCAGTGATTTTGGAGGGAAGCAATTGTGATTCAAGTCCCTAAAAGCACAATTGCAATCACTTGTAAATTGCAAAGCAGTCACATCGCAATCATCCAGAATATTGCCATCGCCTTGGTGTGAATGAGGCTTATGGGGTAGAAGTTGTTTATTTATACAGTCTCTGTCATTTACCCTTTTTAGACAGTATTTGTGTTTTTTCACAGTTGTTTTTGGGAGTTCCTTGTTTTGTTGTCTTCTAGTTAGATTTCAGTTTCCTTTATACCACAGGCTCCAGACAGTTGTGGGAATGGATAACGCTGTATGTAGAGGCCAATCCAAACAATATCAGCTATGTCAAGAACAGGTAAGTAGATGCTTTACTATGTTTTATAAATAGATGTCCCAACAGAAAATACTATAGAAACAGTATATTACATTTAATTACTATTTAAACATATCACACATCACAATTTGCATTTCAGCATGTCTCCTGTATAGTTGGATACCATTTGGGCTTAACATTTATTCTTTGATGTAACCTTTGTTGGGCAGTATCTTTTGGGGACATTCCTTACAGCCAGGAAGTGGAACTATGGCTTCTAATCCTTGTCCCCATAGAATAACACACCCAAGCTAGCCCAAGCACCCTTACCTGAAAAATAAAAAAGGACCATTATAACATAGAGAGCAAAACAATATAACATAATTTACAGATCTGCAATGCTATTAAGTACCAATAGGTCCAAAAGCAACAATGTACCACTTGTTCCCTGACTGGGTCTCCAGTGGCATCATTATGACCTGTAAATCATTTTAATTTTTTTATTTATTTTTTTTTTTCACTCAGACCTTATATCTCCAATGGAGATATAAGGTCTGAGTGGAAAAAAAAGATTCTCCATCCTCATTAATAGTAGCCCAGATCATTTAGTGTCTGTTTAAGGCACTATCTGGTCGGAGGTACTTTTTTAGTTCATCATTGTGGATTGAGAGGCATTGCATACAGATAAGTAGATATACATACCGGTACCAAAATGTAAATCGTTTTTAAATGAATCTGCATGACACATATACACTGTATTACTGTACAATTTATATACTGTACAGTTTATGGAATTGGCATTTAGGACCCTGATTTATGGGTGCCTTGACTGGTATTTATTTTTTTGAATGTCATTGTTAAGGTTAGTACCAAATGGCAGCCCTCGTTAGGTATTTAGTGTGAATTTAGACCCATAGTGCCAAAAACCCCATCTCTGCCCTGCTGTCTCTTGCACCCCATCTCTGCCCTGCTGTCTCCTGCACCCCATCTCTGCCCTGCTGTCTCCTGCACCCCATCTCTGCCCTGCTGTCTCCTGCACCCCATGTCTGTCCTGCTGTCTCCTGCATTCCATCTCTGCCCTTCTGTCTTCTGCATCCCATCTCTGCCCTGCTGTCTCCTGCACCCCATCTGTGCCCTGCTGTCTCCTGCACCCCATGTCTGTCCTGCTGTCTCCTGCATTCCATCTCTGCCCTGCTGTCTCCTGCACCCCATCTCTGCCCTGTGGTCTCCTGCACCCCATCTCTGCCCTGCTGTCTCCTGCACCCCATCTGTGCCCTGCTGTCTCCTGCACCCCATCTGTGCCCTGCTGTCTCCTGCACCCCATCTCTGTCCTGTGGTCTCCTGCACCCCATCTCTGCCCTGCTGTCTCCTGCACCCCATCTGTGCCCTGCTGTCTCCTGCACCCCATGTCTGTCCTGCTGTCTCCTGCATTCCATCTCTGCCCTTCTGTCTTCTGCACCCCACCTCTGCCCTGCTGTCTCCTGCACCCCATCTCTGCCCTGTGGTCTCCTGCACCCCATCTCTGCCCTGCTGTCTCCTGCACCCCATCTGTGCCCTGCTGTCTCCTGCACCCCATCTGTGCCCTGCTGTCTCCTGCACCCCATCTCTGTCCTGTGGTCTCCTGCATCCCATCTCTGCCCTGTGGTCTCCTGCACCCCATCTCTGCCCTGCTGTCTCCTGCACCCCATCTGTGCCCTGCTGTCTCCTGCACCCCATCTCTGCCCTGCTGTCTCCTGCACCCCATCTCTGCCCTGCTGTCTCCTGCACCCCATCTCTGCCCTGTGGTCTCCTGCACCCCATCTCTGCCCTGCTGTCTCCTGCACCCCATCTCTGCCCCGCTGTCCCCTGCACCCCATCTCTGCCCTGCTGTCTCCTGCATCCCATCTCTGCCCTGCTGTGTCCTGCATCCCATCTCTGCCCTGCTGTCTCCTGCACCCCATCTCTGCCCTGCTGTCTCCTGCACCCCATCTCTGCCCTGCTGTCTCCTGCACCCCATCTCTGCCCTGCTGTCTCCTGCACCCCATCTCTGTCCTGCTGTCTCCTGCACCCCATCTCTGCCCTGCTGTCTCCTGCACCCCATCTCTGCCCTGCTGTCTTCTGCACCCCATCTCTGCCCTGCTGCCTCCTGCACCCCCATCTCTGCCCTGCTGTCTCCTGCATCCCATCCCTGCCCTGCTGTCTCCTGCATCCCATCTCTGCCCTGCTGTCTCCTGCATCCCATCTCTGCCCTGCTGTCTCCTGCACCCCATCTCTGCCCTGCTGTCTCCTGCACCCCATCTCTGCCCTGCTGCCTCCTGCATCCCATCTCTGCCCTGCTGTCTCCTGCATCCCATCTCTGCCCTGCTGTCTCCTGCACCCCATCTCTGCCCTGCTGTCTCCTGCACCCCATCTCTGTCCTGCTGTCTCCTGCACCCCATCTCTGCCCTGCTGTCTCCTGCATCCCATCTCTGCCCTGCTGTCTCCTGAACCCCATCTCTGCCCTGCTGTCTCCTGCATCCCATCTCTGCCCTGCTGTCTCCTGCACCCCATCTCTGCCCTGCTGTCTCCTGCACCCCATCTCTGCCCTGCTGTCTCCTGCACCCCATCTCTGCCCTGCTGTCTCCTGCACCCCATCTCTGCCCTGCTGTCTCCTGCATCCCATCTCTGCCCTGCTTTCTCCTGCACCCCATCTCTGTCCTGCTGTCTCCTGCACCCCATCTCTGCCCTGCTGTCTCCTGCACCCCATCTCTGCCCTGCTGTCTCCTGCATCCCATCTCTGCCCTGCTGTCTCCTGCACCCCATCTCTGCCCTTCTGTCTTCTGCATCCCATCTCTGCCCTGCTGTCTCCTGCATCCCATCTCTGCCCTGCTGTCTCCTGCATCCCATCTCTGCTCTGCTGTCTCCTGCATCCCATCTCTGCCCTGCTGTCTCCTGCATCCCATCTGTGCCCTGCTGTCTCCTGCATCCCATCTCTGCCCTGCTGTCTCCTGCATCCCATCTCTGCCCTGCTGTCTCCTGCACCCCATCTCTGCCCTGCTATCTTCTGCATCCCATCTCTGTCCTGCTGCCTCCTGCACCCCATCTCTGCCCTGCTGTCTCCTGCACCCCATCTCTGCCCTGCTGTCTCCTGCATCCCATCTCTGCCCTGCTGTCTCCTGCACCCCATCTCTGCCCTTCTGTCTTCTGCATCCCATCTCTGCCCTGCTGTCTCCTGCATCCCATATGTGCCCTGCTGTCTCCTGCACCCCATCTCTGCCCTGCTGTCTCCTGCACCCCATCTCTGCCCTGCTCTCTCCTGCATCCCATCTGTGCCCTGCTGTCTCCTGCATCCCATCTCTGCCCTGCTGTCTCCTGCACCCCATCTCTGCCCTGCTGTCTCCTGCACCCCATCTCTGCCCTGCTGTCTCCTGCACCCCATCTCTGCCCTGCTTTCTCCTTCGTCCCATCTCTGCCCTGCTGTCTCCTGCACCCCATCTCTGCCCTGCTGTCTCCTGCATCCCATCTGTGCCCTGCTGTCTCCTGCATCCCATCTCTGCCCTGCTGTCTCCTGCACCCCATCTCTGCCCTGCTGTCTCCTGCACCCCATCTCTGCCCTGCTGTCTCCTGCACCCCATCTCTGCCCTGCTGTCTCCTGCACCCCATCTCTGCCCTGCTGTCTCCTGCACCCCATCTCTGCCCTGCTTTCTCCTTCGTCCCATCTCTGCCCTGCTGTCTCCTGCACCCCATCTCTGCCCTGCTGTCTCCGGCACCCCATCTCTGCCCTGCTGTCTCCTGCATCCCATCTCTGCCCTCCTGTCTCCTGCATCCCATGTCTGCCCTGCTGTCTCCTGCACCCCATCTCTGCCCTGCTGTCTCCTGCATCCCATCTCTGCCCTGCTGTCTCCTGCACCCCATCTCTGCCCTGCTGTCTCCTGCACCCCATCTCTGCCCTGCTGTCTCCTGCATCCCATCTCTGCCCTGCTGTCTCCTGCACCCCATCTCTGCCCTGCTGTCTCCAGCATCCCATCTCTGTTCTGCTGTCTCCTGCATCCCATCTCTGCCCTGCTGTCTCCTGCATCCCATCTCTGCCCTGCTGTCTCCTGCATCCCATCTCTGCCCTGCTGTCTCCTGCACCCCATCTCTGCCCTGCTGTCTCCTGCATCCCATCTCTGCCCTGCTGTCTCCTGCACCCCATCTCTGCCCTGCTGTCTCCTGCATCCCATCTCTGCCCTGCTGTCTCCTGCACCCCATCTCTGCCCTGCTGTCTCCTGCATCCCATCTCTGCCCTGCTGTCTCCTGCACCCCATCTCTGCCCTGCTGTCTCCTGCATCCCATCTCTGCCCTGCTGTCTCCTGCATCCCATCTCTGCCCTGCTGTCTCCTGCATCCCATGTGCCCTGCTGTCTCCTGCACCCCCATCTCTGCCCTGCTGTCTCCTGCATCCCATTTCTGCCCTGCTGTCTCCTGCATCCCATCTGCCCTGCTGTGTCCTGCACCCCGTTCTCTGCCCTGCTGTCTCCTGCACCCCATCTCTGCCCTGCTGTCTCCGGCATCCCATTTCTGCCCTGCTGTCTCCGGCACCCCATCTCTGCCCTGCTATCTCCTGCATCCCATCTCTGCCCTGCTGTCTCCTGCACCCCATCTCTGCCCTGCTGTCTCCTGCATCCCATCTCTGCCCTGCTGTCTCCTGCACACCATCTCTGCCCTGCTGTCTTTTGCACCACATCTCTGCCCTGCTGTCTCCTGCACCCCATCTCTGCCCTGCTGTCTCCTGCACCCCATCTCTGCCCTGCTGTCTCCTGCACCCCATCTCTGCTCTGCTGTCCGTCGCACACCATCTCTGCCCTGCTGTCTCCTGCATCCCATCTCTGCCCTGCTGTCTCCGGCATCCCATCTCTGCCCTGCTGTCTCCTGCACCCCATCGCTGCCCTGCTGCCTCCTGCATCCCATCTCTGCCCTGCTGTCTCCTACATCCCATCTCTGCCCTGCTGTCTCCTGCACCCCATCTCTGCCCTGCTGTCTCCTGCACCCCATCTCTGCTCTGCTGTCCGTCGCACACCATCTCTGCCCTGCTGTCTCCTGCATCCCATCTCTGCCCTGCTGTCTCCTGCATCCCATCTCTGCCCTGCTGTCTCCTGCACCCATCTCTGCCCTGCTGTCTCCTGCACCCCATCTCTGCCCTGCTGTCTCCTGCATCCCATCTCTGCCCTGCTGTCTCCTGCACCCCATCTCTGCCCTGCTGTCTCCTGCACCCCATCTCTGCCCTGCTGTCTCCTGCACCCATCTCTGCCCTGCTGTCTCCTGCACCCCCATCTCTGCCCTGCTGTCTCATGCACCCCGTTCTCTGCCCTGCTGTCTCCTGCACCCCATCTTTGCCCTGCTGTCTCCTGCATCCCATTTCTGCCCTGCTGTCTACTTCATCCCATCTCTGCCCTGCTGTCTCCTGCACCCCATCTCTGCCCTGCTATCTCCTGCACCCCATCTCTGCCCTGCTGTCTCCTGCACCCCATCTCTGCCCTGCTGTCTCCTTCATCCCATCTCTGCCCTGCTGTCTCCTGCACCCCATCTCTGCCCTGCTGTCTCCTGCACCCCTTCTCTGCCCTGCTGTCTCCTGCACCCCATCTCTGCCCTGCTGTCTCCTGCATTCTATCTCTGCCCTGCTGTCTCCAGCATCCCATCTCTGTTCTGCTGTCTCCTGCATCCCATCTCTGCCCTGCTATCTCCTGCACCCCATCTCTGCCCTGCTGTCTCCTGCATCCCATCTCTGCCCTGCTGTCTCCTGCACCCCATCTCTGCCCTGCTGTCTCCTGCACCCCATCTCTGCCATGCTGTCTCCTGCACCCCATCTGTGCCCTGCTGTCTCCTGCATCCCATCTCCAGCCCTGCTGTCTCCTGCACCCCATCTCTGCCCTGCTGTCTCCTGCACCCCATCTCTGCCCTGCTGTCTCCTGCATCCCATCTCTGCCCTGCTGTCTCCTGCACCCCATCTCTGCCCTGCTGTCTCCTGCATCCCATCTCTGCCCTGCTGTCTCCTGCACCCCATCTCTGCCCTGCTGTCTCCTGCACCCCATCTCTGCCCTGCTGTCTCCTGCATCCCATCTCTGCCCTGTGGTCTCCTGCATGCCATCTCTGCCCTGCTGTCTCCTGCATCCCATCTCTGCCCTGCTGTCTCCTGCATCCCATCTCGGTCCTGCTGTCTCCTGCACCCCATCTCTGCCCTGCTGTCTCCTGCACCCCATCTCTGCCCTGCTGTCTCCTGCACCCCATCTCTGCCCTGCTGTCTCCTGCACCCCATCTCTGCCCTGCTGTCTCCTGCACCCCATCTCTGCCCTCCTGTCTCCTGCATCCCATCTCTGTCCTGTGGTCTCCTGTACCTCATCTCTGCCCTGCTGTCTCCTGCATCCCATCTGTGCCCTGCTATCTCCTGCACCCCATCTCTGCCCTGCTGTCTCCTGCACCCCATCTTTGCCCTGCTGTCTCCTTCATCCCATCTCTGCACTGCTGTCTCCTGCACCCCATCTCTGCCCTGCTGTCTCCTGCATCCCATCTCTGCCCTGCTGTCTCCTGCATCCCATCTCTGCCCTGCTGTCTCCTGCACCCCATCTCTGCCCTGCTGTCTCCTGCACCCCATCTCTGCCCTGCTGTCTCCTGCATTCTATCTCTGCCCTGCTGTCTCCTGCATCCCATCTCTGCCCTGCTGTCTCCTGCACCCCATCTCTGCCCTGCTGTCTCCTGCACCCCATATCTGCCCTGCTGTCTCCTGCACCCCATCTCTGCCCTGCTGTCTCCTGCACCCCATCTCTGCCCTGCTGTCTCCTGCATCCCATCTTTGCCCTGCTGTCTCCTTCATCCCATCTCTGCCCTGCTGTCTCCTGCATCCCATCTCTGCCCTGCTGTCTCCTGCATCCCATCTCTGCCCTGCTGTCTCCTGCATCCCATCTCTGCCCTGCTGTCTCCTGCACCCCATCTCTGCCCTGCTGTCTCCTGCACCCCATCTCTGCCCTTCTGTCTTCTGCATCCCATCTCTGCCCTGCTGTCTCCTGCATCCCATATGTGCCCTGCTGTCTCCTGCACCCCATCTCTGCCCTGCTGTCTCCTGCACCCCATCTCTGCCCTGCTGTCTCCTGCACCCCATCTCTGCCCTGCTGTCTCCTGCACCCCATCTCTGCCCTGCTGTCTCCTGCATCCCATCTCTGCCCTGCTGTCTCCTGCATCCCATCTCTGCCCTGCTGTCTCCTGCATCCCATCTCTGCCCTGCTGTCTCCTGCACCCCCATCTCTGCCCTGCTGTCTCCTGCACCCCATCTCTGCCCTGCTGTCTCCTGCATTCTATCTCTGCCCTGCTGTCTCCTGCACCCCATCTCTGCCCTGCTATCTCCTGCATCCCATCTCTGCCCTGCTCCCTCCTGCATCCCATCTCTGCCCTGCTGTCTCCTGCACCCCATCTGTGCCCTGCTGTCTCCTGCACCCCATCTGTGCCCTGCTGTCTCCTGCACCCCATCTGTGCCCTGCTGTCTCCTGCACCCCATCTCTGCCCTGCTGTCTCCTGCACCCCATCTGTGCCCTGCTGTCTCCGGCATCCCATCTCTGCCCTGCTGTCTCCTGCACCCCATCTCTGCCCTGCTGTCTCCTGCATCCCATCTCTGCCCTGCTGTCTCCTGCACCCCATCTCTGCCCTGCTGTCTCCTGCATCCCATCTCTGCCCTCCTGTCTCCTGCACCCCATCTCTGCCCTACTGTCTCCTGCACCCCATCTCTGCCCTGCTGTCTCCTGCACCCCATCTCTGCCCTGCTGTCTCCTGCACCCCATCTCTGCCCTACTGTCTCCTGCACCCCATCTCTGCCCTGCTGTCTCCTGCACCCCATCTCTGCCCTGCTGTCTCCTGCACCCCATCTCTGCCCTGCTGTCTCCTGCACCCCATCTCTGCCCTGCTGTCTCCTGCATTCTATCTCTGCCCTCCTGTCTCCTGCACCCCATCTCTGCCCTGCTGTCTCCTGCATCCCATCTCTGCCCTCCTGTCTCCTGCACCCCATCTCTGCCCTGCTGTCTCCTGCATCCCATCTCTGCCCTGCTGTCTCCTGCACCCCATCTCTGCCCTGCTGTCTCCTGCATCCCATCTCTGCCCTCCTGTCTCCTGCACCCCATCTCTGCCCTACTGTCTCCTGCACCCCATCTCTGCCCTGCTGTCTCCTGCACCCCATCTCTGCCCTGCTGTCTCCTGCATCCAATCTCTGCCCTGCTGTCTCCTGCACCCCATCTCTGCCCTGCTGTCTCCTGCACCCCATCTCTGCCCTGCTGTCTCCTGCACCCCATCTTTGCCCTGCTGTCTCCTGCATCTCATCTCTGCCCTGCTGTCTCCTGCACCCCATCTTTGCCCTGCTGTCTCCTGCATCTCATCTCTGCCCTGCTGTCTCCTGCATCCCATCTTTGCCCTGCTGTCTCCTGCATCTCATCTCTGCCCTGCTGTCTCCTGCACCCCATCTCTGCCCTGCTGTCTCCTGCATCCCATCTCTGCCCTGCTGTCTCCTGCACCCCATCTATGCCCTGCTGTCTCCTGCACCCCATCTCTGCCCTGCTGTCTCCTGCATCCCATCTCTGCCCTCCTGTCTCCTGCACCCCATCTCTGCCCTGCTGTCTCCTGCATCCCATCTCTGCCCTGCTGTCTCCTGCACCCCATCTCTGCCCTGCTGTCTCCTGCATCCCATCTCTGCCCTCCTGTCTCCTGCACCCCATCTCTGCCCTGCTGTCTCCTGCATCCCATCTCTGCCCTCCTGTCTCCTGCACCCCATCTCTGCCCTGCTGTCTCCTGCATCCCTTGTCTGCCCTGCTGTCTCCTGCATCCCTTGTCTGCCCTGCTGTCTCCAGCATCCCATCCCTGCCCTGCTGTCTCCTGCACCCCATCTCTGCCCTGTTGTCTCCTGCACCCCATCTCTGCCCTGCTGTCTCCTGCATCCCATCTCTGCCCTGCTGTCTCCTGCACCCCATCTCTGCCCTGCTGTCTCCTGCACCCCATCTCTGCCCTGCTGCCTCCTGCATCCCATCTCTGCCCTGCTGTCTCCTGCACCCCATCTCTGCCCTGCTGTCTCCTGCACCCCATCTCTGCCCTGCTGTCTCCTGCACCCCATCTCTGCCCTGCTGTCTCCTGCACCCCATCTCTGCCCTGCTGTCTCCTGCATCCCATCTGCCCTGCTGTCTCCTGCACCCCCATCTCTGCCCTGCGGTCTCATGCACCCCGTTCTCTGCCCTGCTGTCTCCTGCACCCCATCTCTGCCCTGCTGTCTCCTGCATCCCATTTCTGCCCTGCTGTCTCCTTCATCCCATCTCTGCCCTGCTGTCTCCTGCACCCCATCTCTGCCCTGCTATCTCCTGCACCCCATCTCTGCCCTGCTGTCTCCGGCATCCCATCTCTGCCCTGCTGTCTCCTGCATCCCATCTCTGCCCTGCTGTCTCCTGCACCCCATCTCGGCCCTGCTGTCTCCTGCATCCCATCTGCCCTGCTGTCTCCTTCATCCCATCTCTGCCCTGCTGTCTCCTGCACCCCATCTCTGCCCTGCTGTCTCCTGCATCCCATCTCTGCCCTGCTGTCTCCTGCATCCCATCTCTGCCCTGCTGTCTCCTGCACCCCATCTCTGCCCTGCTGTCTCCTGGATCCCATCTGCCCTGCTGTCTCCTGCACCCCATCTCTGCCCTGCTTTCTCCTTCGTCCCATCTCTGCCCTGCTGTCTCCTTCGTCCCATCTCTGCCCTGCTGTCTACGGCACTCCATCTCTGCCCTGCTGTCTCCTTCATCCCATCTCAGCCCTGCTGTCTCCTGCATCCCATCTGCCCTGCTGTCTCCTGCATTCTATCTCTGCCCTGCTGTCTCCTGCATCCCATCTCTGCCCTGCTGTCTCCGGCACCCCATCTCTGCCCTGCTGTCTCCTGCACCCCATCTCTGCCCTGCTGTCTCCTGCATCCCATCTCTGCCCTGCTGTCTCCTGCACCCCATCTCTGCCCTGCTGTCTCCTGCACCCCATCTCCGCCCTGCTGTCTCCTGCACCCCATCTCTGCCCTGCTGTCTCCTGCACCCCATCTCTGTCCTGCTGTCTCCTGCACCCCATCTGTGCCCTGCTGTCTCCTGCATCCCATCTCTGCCCTGCTGTCTCCTGCATCCCATCTGCCCTGCTGTCTCCTGCACCCCCATCTCTGCCCTGCTGTCTCATGCACCCCGTTCTCTGCCCTGCTGTCTCCTGCACCCCATCTCTGCCCTGCTGTCTCCTGCATCCCATTTCTGCCCTGCTGTCTCCTTCATCCCATCTCTGCCCTGCTGTCTCCTGCACCCCATCTCTGCCCTGCTATCTCCTGCACCCCATCTCTGCCCTGCTGTCTCCTGCACCCCATCTCTGCCCTGCTGTCTCCTGCATCCCATCTGCCCTGCTGTCTCCTTCATCCCATCTCTGCCCTGCTGTCTCCTTCGTCCCATCTCTGCCCTGCTGTCTCCTTCGTCCCATCTCTGCCCTGCTGTCTCTGGCACCCCATCTCTGCCCTGCTGTCTCCTGCACCCCATCTCTGCCCTGCTGTCTCCTGCACCCCATCTCTGCCCTGCTGTCTCCTGCATCCCATCTCTGCCCTGCTGTCTCCTGCATCCCATCTCTGCCCTGCTGTCTCCTGCACCCCATCTCTGCCCTCCTGTCTCCTGCATCCCATCTCTGCCCTGCTGTCTCCTGCACCCCATCTCTGCCCTGCTGTCTCCTGCACCCCATCTCTGCCCTGCTGTCTCCTGCACCCCATCTCTGCCCTGCTGTCTCCTGCATCCCATCTCTGCCCTGCTGTCTCCTGCACCCCATCTCTGCCCTGCTGTCTCCTGCATCCCATCTCTGCCCTGCTGTCTCCTGCATCCCATCTCTGCCCTGCTGCCCACTGCACCCCATCTCTGCCCTGCTGTCTCCTTCATCCCATCTCTGCCCTGCTTTCTCCTTCGTCCCATCTCTGCCCTGCTGTCTCCTTCGTCCCATCTCTGCCCTGCTGTCTCCAGCACCCCATCTCTGCCCTGCTGTCTCCTGCACCCCATCTCTGCCCTGCTGTCTCCTGCATCCCATCTGTGCCCTGCTGTCTCCTGCATCCCATCTCTGCCCTGCTGTCTCCTGCATCCCATCTCTGCCCTGCTGTCTCCTGCATCCCATCTCTGCCCTGCTGTCTCCTGCACCCCATCTCTGCCCTGCTGTCTCCTGCATCCCATCTCTGCCCTGCTGTCTCCTTCATCCCATCTCTGCCCTGCTGTCTCCTGCATCCCATCTCTGCCCTGCTGTCTCCTGCACCCCATCTCTGCCCTGCTGTCTCCTGCATCCCATCTCTGCCCTGCTGTCTCCTTCATCCCATCTCTGCCCTGCTGTCTCCTGGATCCCATCTGCCCTGCTGTCTCCGGCATCCCATCTCTGCCCTGCTTTCTCCTTCGTCCCATCTCTGCCCTGCTGTCTCCTGCACCCCATCTCTGCCCTGCTGTCTCCTGCATCCCATCTCTGCCCTGCTGTCTCCTGCACCCCATCTCTGCCCTGCTTTCTCCTTCGTCCCATCTCTGCCCTCCTGTCTCCTGCACCCCATCTCTGCCCTGCTGCCTCCTGCATCCCATCTCTGCCCTGCTGTCTCCTGCATCCTATCTTTGCCCTGCTGTCTCCTGCACCCCATCTCTGCCCTGCTGTCTCCTGCACCCCATCTCTGCCCTGCTGTCTCCTTCATCCCATCTCTGCCCTGCTTTCTCCTTCGTCCCATCTCTGCCCTGCTGTCTCCTTCGTCCCATCTCTGCCCTGCTGTCTCCAGCACCCCATCTCTGCCCTGCTGTCTCCTGCACCCCATCTCTGCCCTGCTGTCTCCTGCATCCCATCTGTGCCCTGCTGTCTCCTGCATCCCATCTCTGCCCTGCTGTCTCCTGCATCCCATCTCTGCCCTGCTGTCTCCTGCATCCCATCTCTGCCCTGCTGTCTCCTGCACCCCATCTCTGCCCTGCTGTCTCCTGCATCCCATCTCTGCCCTGCTGTCTCCTTCATCCCATCTCTGCCCTGCTGTCTCCTGCATCCCATCTCTGCCCTGCTGTCTCCTGCATCCCATCTCTGCCCTGCTGTCTCCTGCATCCCATCTCTGCCCTGCTGTCTCCTGCACCCCATCTCTGCCCTGCTGTCTCCTGCATCCCATCTCTGCCCTGCTGTCTCCTTCATCCCATCTCTGCCCTGCTGTCTCCTGGATCCCATCTGCCCTGCTGTCTCCGGCATCCCATCTCTGCCCTGCTTTCTCCTTCGTCCCATCTCTGCCCTGCTGTCTCCTGCACCCCATCTCTGCCCTGCTGTCTCCTGCATCCCATCTCTGCCCTGCTGTCTCCTGCACCCCATCTCTGCCCTGCTTTCTCCTTCGTCCCATCTCTGCCCTCCTGTCTCCTGCACCCCATCTCTGCCCTGCTGCCTCCTGCATCCCATCTCTGCCCTGCTGTCTCCTGCATCCCATCTCTGTCCTGCTGCCTCCTGCCCCCCATCTCTGCCCTGCTGTCTCCTGCATCCTATCTCTGCCCTGCTGTCTCCTGCACCCCATCTCTGCCCTGCTGTCTCCTGCATCCCATCTCTGCCCTGCTGCCTCCTGCATCCTATCTCTGCCCTGCTGTCTCCTGCACCCCATCTCTGCCCTGCTGTCTCCTGCATCCCATCTCTGCCCTGCTGTCTCCTGCACCCCATCTCTGCCCTGCTGTCTCCTGCACCCCATCTCTGCCCTGCTGTCTCCTGCATCCCATCTCTGCCCTGCTGTCTCCTGCATCCCATCTTTGCCCTGCTGTCTCCTGCATCCCATCTCTGCCCTGCTGTCTCCTGCATCCCATCTCTGCCCTGCTGTCTCCTGCACCCCATCTCTGCCCTGCTGTCTCCTGCATCCCATCTCTGCCCTGCTGCCTCCTGCATCCCATGTCTGCCCTGCTGTCTCCTGCACCCCATCTCTGCCCTGCTGCCTCCTGCATCCCATCTCTGCCCTGCTGTCTCCTGCACCCCATCTCTGCCCTGCTGTCTCCTGCACCCCATCTCTGCCCTGCTGTCTCCTGCACCCCATCTCTGCCCTGATGCCTCCTGCATCCCATCTCTGCCCTGCTGTCTCCTGCACCCCATCTCTGCCCTGCTGTCTCCTGCACCCCATCTCTGCCCTGCTGTCTCCTGCACCCCATCTCTGCCCTGTTGTCTCCTGCACCCCATCTCTGCCCTGCTGTCTCCTGCATTCTATCTCTGCCCTGCTGTCTCCTGCACCCCATCTCTGCCCTGCTGTCTCCTGCACCCCATCTTTGCCCTGCTGTCTCCTTCATCCCATCTCTGCACTGCTGTCTCCTGCACCCCATCTCTGCCCTGCTGTCTCCTGCATCCCATCTCTGCCCTGCTGTCTCCTGCATCCCATCTCTGCCCTGCTGTCTCCTGCACCCCATCTCTGCCCTGCTGTCTCCTGCACCCCATCTCTGCCCTGCTGTCTCCTGCATTCTATCTCTGCCCTGCTGTCTCCTGCACCCCATCTCTGCCCTGCTGTCTCCTGCACCCCATCTCTGCCCTGATGCCTCCTGCATCCCATCTCTGCCCTGCTGTCTCCTGCACCCCATCTCTGCCCTGCTGTCTCCTGCATCCCATCTCTGCCCTGCTGTCTCCTGCATCCCATCTGCCCTGCTGTCTCCTGCATCCCATCTCTGCCCTGCTGTCTCCTGCATCCCATCTGCCCTGCTGTCTCCTGCATCCCATCTCTGCCCTGCTGTCTTCTGCATCCCATCTGCCCTGCTGTCTCCTGCACCCCATCTCTGCCCTGATGCCTCCTGCATCCCATCTCTGCCCTGCTGTCTCCTACACCCCATCTCTGCCCTGCTGTCTCCTGCACCCCATCTCTGCCCTGCTGTCTCCTGCATCCCATCTCTGCCCTGCTGTCTCCTGCACCCCATCTCTGCCCTGCTGTCTCCTGCATCCCATCTGCCCTGCTGTCTCCTGCACCCCATCTCTGCCCTGCTGTCTCCTGCATCCCATATCTGCCCTGCTGTCTCCTGCATCCCATATCTGCCCTGCTGTCTCCTGCATCCCATCTCTGCCCTGCTGTCTCCTGCATCCCATCTCTGCCCTGCTGTCTCCTGCATCCCATCTCTGCCCTGCTGTCTCCTGCATCCCATATCTGCCCTGCTGTCTCCTGCATCCCATATCTGCCCTGCTGTCTCCTGCATCCCATCTCTGCCCTGCTGTCTCCTGCACCCCATCTCTGCCCTGCTGTCTCCTGCATCCCATCTCTGCCCTGCTGTCTCCTGCATCCCATATCTGCCCTGCTGTCTCCTGCATCCCATCTCTGCCCTGCTGTCTCCTGCACCCCATCTCTGCCCTGCTGTCTCCTGCATCCCATCTCTGCCCTGCTGTCTCCTGCACCCCATCTCTGCCCTGCTGTCTCCTGCATCCCATCTCTGCCCTGCTGCCTCCTGCATCCCATGTCTGCCCTGCTGTCTCCTGCATCCCATCTCTGCCCTGCTGTCTCCAGCATCCCATCTCTGCCCTGCTGTCTCCAGCATCCCATCTCTGCCCTGCTGTCTCCTGCACCCCATCTCTGCCCTGCTGTCTCCAGCATCCCATCTCTGCCCTGCTGTCTCCTGCACCCCATCTCTGCCCTGCTGTCTCCAGCATCCCATCTCTGCCCTGCTGTCTCCTGCACCCCATCTCTGCCCTGCTGTCTCCTGCATCCCATCTCTGCCCTGCTGTCTCCTGCACCCCATCTCTGCCCTGTTTTCTCCTGCACCCCATCTCTGCCCTGCTGTCTCCTGCACCCCATCTCTGCCCTGCTGTCTCCTGCACCCCATCTCTGCCCTGCTGTCTCCTGCACCCCATCTCTGCCCTGCTGTCTCCTGCACCCCATCTCTGCCCTGCTGTCTCCTGCATTCTATCTCTGCCCTCCTGTCTCCTGCACCCCATCTCTGCCCTGCTGTCTCCTGCATCCCATCTCTGCCCTCCTGTCTCCTGCACCCCATCTCTGCCCTGCTGTCTCCTGCACCCCATCTCTGCCCTGCTGTCTCCTGCACCCCATCTCTGCCCTGCTGTCTCCTGCATCCCATCTCTGCCCTCCTGTCTCCTGCACCCCATCTCTGCCCTGCTGTCTCCTGCATCCCATCTCTGCCCTGCTGTCTCCTGCACCCCATCTCTGCCTTGCTGTCTCCTGCACCCCATCTCTGCCCTCCTGTCTCCTGCACCCCATCTCTGCCCTGCTGTCTCCTGCATCCCATCTCTGCCCTGCTGTCTCCTGCACCCCATCTCTGCCTTGCTGTCTCCTGCACCCCATCTCTGCCCTGCTGTCTCCTGCACCCCATCTCTGCCCTGCTATCTCTTGCACCCCATCTCTGCCCTGCTGTCTCCTGCACCCCATCTCTGCCCTGCTGTCTCCTGCATCCCATCTCTGCCCTGCTGTCTCCTGCACCCCATCTCTGCCCTGCTGTCTCCTGCACCCCATCTGTGCCCTGCTGTCTCCGGCATCCCATCTCTGCCCTGCTGTCTCCTGCACCCCATCTCTGCCCTGCTGTCTCCTGCACCCCATCTCTGCCCTGCTGTCTCCTGCATCCCATCTCTGCCCTCCTGTCTCCTGCACCCCATCTCGGCCCTGCTGTCTCCTGCATCCCATCTCTGCCCTCCTGTCTCCTGCACCCCATCTCTGCCCTGCTGTCTCCTGCATCCCTTGCCTGCCCTGCTGTCTCCGGCATCCCATCCCTGCCCTGCTGTCTCCTGCACCCCATCTCTGCCCTGCTGTCTCCTGCACCCCATCTCTGCCCTGCTGTCTCCTGCATCCCATCTCTGCCCTGCTGTCTCCTGCACCCCATCTCTGCCCTGCTGTCTCCTGCACCCCATCTCTGCCCTGCTGTCTCCTGCACCCCATCTCTGCCCTGCTGCCTCCTGCATCCCATCTCTGCCCTGCTGTCTCCTGCACCCCATCTCTGCCCTGCTGTCTCCTACACCCCATCTCTGCCCTGCTGTCTCCTGCATCCCATCTCTGCCCTGCTGTCTCCTGCACCCCATCTCTGCCCTGCTGTCTCCTGCATCCCATCTCTGCCCTGCTGTCTCCTGCATCTCATCTCTGCCCTGCTGTCTCCTGCATCTCATCTCTGCCCTGCTGCCTCCTGCATCCCATGTCTGCCCTGCTGTCTCCTGCATCCCATCTCTGCCCTGCTGTCTCCTGCATCCCATCTCTGCCCTGCTGTCTCCTGCACCCCATCTCTGCCCTGCTGTCTCCTGCATCCCATCTCTGCCCTGCTGTCTCCTGCACCCCATCTCTGCCCTGCTGTCTCCTGCATCCCATCTCTGCCCTGCTGTCTCCTGCACCCCATCTCTGCCCTGCTGTCTCCTGCATCCCATCTCTGCCCTCCTGTCTCCTGCACCCCATCTCTGCCCTGCTGTCTCCTGCACCCCATCTCTGCCCTGCTGTCTCCTGCACCCCATCTCTGCCCTGCTGTCTCCTGCACCCCATCTCTGCCCTGCTGTCTCCTACACCCCATCTCTGCCCTCCTGTCTCCTGCACCCCATCTCTGCCCTGCTGTCTCCTGCACCCCATCTCTGCCCTGCTGTCTCCGGCATCCCATCCCTGCCCTGCTGTCTCCTGCACCCCATCTCTGCCCTGCTGTCTCCTGCACCCCATCTCTGCCCTGCTGTCTCCTGCATCCCATCTCTGTCCTGCTGTCTCCTGCATCCCATCTCTGCCCTGCTGTCTCCGGCACCACATCTCTGTCCTGCTGTCTCCTGCATTCCATCTCTGCCCTGCTGTCTCCTGCACCCCATCTCTGTCCTGCTGTCTCCTGCACCCCATCTCTGCCCTGCTGTCTCCTGCACCCCATCTCTGCCCTGCTGTCTCCGGCACCACATCTCTGTCCTGCTGTCTCCTGCATTCCATCTCTGCCCTTCTGTCTTCTGCATCCCATCTCTGCCCTGCTGTCTCCTGCACCCCATCTCTGCCCTGCTGTCTCCTGCATCCCATCTGTGCCCTGCTGTCTCCTGCATCCCATCTCCGCCCTGCTGTCTCCTGCACCCCATCTCTGCCCTGCTGTCTCCTGCACCCCATCTCTGCCCTGCTGTCTCCTGCACCCCATCTCTGCCCTGCTGTCTCCTTCATCCCATCTCTGCCCTGCTGTCTCCTGCATACCATCTCTGCCCTGCTGTCTCCTGCACCCCATCTCTGCCCTCCTGTCTCCTGCATCTCATCTCTGCCCTGCGGTCTCCTGCACCCCATCTCTGCCCTGCAGTCTCCTTCATCCCATCTCTGCCCTGCTGTCTCCTGCATCCCATCTCTGCCCCGCTGCCTCCTGCATCCCATCTCTGCCCTGCTGTCTCCTGCATCCCATGTTCTGCTGCCTGCTGCACCCCATCCCTGCTTTGCTGCCCTCTGCACTCCATCTCTGCCCTGCTGTACCCCATCACTGCTCTTTTCCCCATCTCTGCCCTGCTGCCCACTGCACCTAATAGCTGCCCAATGTACTTCACCTTTGATATGCTCCCCGCTGCACCCCCATCTCTGCCCTTTTGCACCCTCATCTCTTTTTTGCTTCCTGCTGCACCCCCTACCCTGCTGCACGCCCTACCCTGCTCTCCATCTCTACCCTGCTGTCTGCTGCACTCCATATTTTCTCGTTTAAGTTCTTTAAAGAGAAGTGTCCTTTAGATATCTGACATTCACACCCAATATATTAGTCATGTGTGTTATATTTGTGCACTTATTTTATGACTTCATGACCACACATGATCTATACATAGCTCAGACTGCCTCACTGATCAACTTAAATGTGGCTATTTATATACTTCCAACATGTTCTGCAATATAATAGGTTTGTTTATGTTTGTTTAAATATATTATAAAAACAGATTGTATAATAACACATGTATTAAAGACATAGATAAACCTCTGTAATAAACAAATCAGTAAATCTCTGTAATCTCTAGCTATATAGTAATTTCAACAATGTAGCTGTCTTTTGTTATAAATAAAAAGGCTACATATTCAGGGGGCTTAGTACATAGCTTTGCAGAAGTGATTTGAATCCTGTAATTATCCACACATTGGCCTGTAATTACTCTCACGTTAAACAAGCAATTACCTACACATAATCCTGTCTAGCTCATATATCAGAGTATAGACAATAAATAACACAGGCTTACTCATCCACTACTGTATAAGGCCAGAAGGTATAGTAGGGGTAAATATGGACTTTAAAGTAGATAAGCTAGTACTTAAACCTGCCCCTTGTTTGGCTGCAATCTCTAAAGAATTCTGTTTGTACAGCAGTAGCTCTGATCTTATAATCTGGCTTCAGAATGGTTCTGATACATCACTACACTATTTAAAACAAAACTGGGGCTGGAGTTCAACTTTAAAGTGGACCAACACCCAGGGTGGATCGGCCCGGGAATCTATAAGATTCCTGGACCGATCAGATCCCTCCCCGCGGGGCATCCGAAATCGGGATGTCCCGCGGGGAGGAACCCCCCAGGAGGCCCACAATCCTTACCTTACCGGCGATCCAACGGCGCATGCGCGAGACGCGGCCGCGTCTCTCGCTTCCCTCTAGCAGGGCGCGCTCCCGCGCCGGCCGTTTTGTGAATGGCCGGCGCAGGCGCGCTCCCTGTTGGAGGGAAGCGAGAGACGCAGCCAATGACAGCGCTCTGGTATGCGCGTCCAAGCAGCTTTGGACGCACATACCAGAGCGGCTCTGAGCGCTGTCATTGGCCGGACGAGGTCACGTGGGAGCGGGGAGAGGTGAGTTTTTGCGGCGATCGGGGGGGTTTCACACAGCGGGGCACCCCCGATCGGGGTGCCCCACCTAAGTGGACCAACACCCAGGATAGTCAAAATCCTGGGTGTTGGTCCACTTTAAGCAGTTTCTTAATAGAATGGAGTGGTTTGGTTTGATTACCAGTCTGAAACAACATAGTATATAGGCCTGCAAAGAGCTCCATTAAAAAAATTCACCTCAAAATGTTAAAAATTGAATATTTTTCACATATTTTACCAGGAAATATTGAGAGAGCACTGACAAATGTACTAACAAGACATTTTTAGCCCAGACTCTGCTAAAAAAAAACAATATATCGTTTTCCTGGAAATTCCTGCAAAAATCAGTTAAACACATATAGCACAAAATGGTGAAAATTGTCTGGCAACAGAGGGTTACAAAATCTCTAGGTAGGCTGGCAGTTAAGGATTGAAAGGAGAGGGGTGAATTGGTGATCGGGGGATTTGGGAAAACTCCTGGTGGGTCACACTGCTTTGGGGATGGCTAGACTAGCAGGCTGATTCATGACTAACGCCAGGTAGCGACAGATGAGCGTCTGTAGCAGGCATTTCAGAGCGCCCGCTAGTAGTCGCTGTGCTCGGCCGTGGTTCGCTAATTCAGAGCGCCTCATTCGCTGTGCATTATTGATGAATACGTTGTGGGGAGTCGTTATATGAGCAGTACAGTGCTGTATTGGAGTGAATGGTAGCGACTGGTCAGTGTGACCGACTCACACCATATTCATCAAAAAAACTGCCTCATACACCGCCGACGCTCAAAAATGCTTCGTCGTAGCCCAGAGCTGGAGGCCGTGTGATTAAATCTGTTTTTGAACATGTATCCACCGGTAACAAAGCAAAAACATATGGAATTACATTGTTATAACATTGTGACATAAACACATTAATGCCAGACCTGTAATGTCAATTCTGCATAAATAAATAAAAAATGAAAAAAGTTTTCAAAAATGGCTTTTTCTAGGCCAGAAGAGGTCACAACTTTATTTGAGAATAAAAAAAAAATAATAAAAACCCCCTGTTTAAAGAGAAGTAAAAGAACGTCCATTGAAAGGTATGGGAGAGCAACAGGTAGCGAGAGGTAAGACGTGGCTCTCTGAAGGTTTGAACGCCGCCGCTGTACGCTGAGGCTGGGATAATGATGAATCGAACGCTACATGGCGTTATCCCAGTCGCTCAACAGAATCGGCTTCATAAATGTGTAATTGCGTGCTGTGGCCGGCGTTCTCATGCCGATACCTGCCTCTACCTGTCGCTAAACAGCCACTACCTGTCGCTATCCCTTCATGAATAAGGCCCAAGCTGTATCTCCTAGCATACAGCCCCCCTTACTTGGGGCCTGTGTCAAAATGGACTTTTTCCTGTTTGTGTGCTCCTCTCCCCAAGGCCTCACTGTATACCCCAGCTTATGGAGCCCATGTTCTTCCTCTTAAGTGCTATAGCTTTAGTACCGTAGCTATGAAAATGGCCATATCCACTCCTGCCTATGATCTGTCCCTACCTTCTCCCTAGCCATGGAACTTGCCGGTGGGCCAGCTAGGCAACACAGTGGAGTGTGGCTCAGCAGGGACATCATGGGCTGGCTGGTTGTAAATCCCTGACCTTTTTTTTGAAGTGCTGTACCTATATAATTGTACCTGTATTGCTAGGCTACCTCATGCAGGTGTTAAACCTTTCAGGTTAAAACTGACAGGTCTGTTCCAGGCCCGTGCTGATAAATTTATTGCTGAAAAGGGCTGGCAATTGGCGATACCAGTTGAGATTGATGCAGCTGCTTTCAAAGAAAATCTGCATAGATCTTGTAAAGCGAAGGGGAAGGGACAAATTATGATTTAGGCCACAGGCTTTAACCTCAGATAAACCAGACAGTGCAGATAGATTACTGTTTAAATGAGAGATTAGGTTCAGCTTTAGCATATGCTTCATATTATGTAATGGGCCTTCATGTCAATGCCAGCCTACATGCAGGGCCGTATTTGGCGTTCATGTCGCCCTAGGCACTTCAATTGCTGGAGCCCCCTTTTGTTGGATAACGTTGAGCAGGGCCAGCTCAAGTGGGCTCATTGCGGTGTGGTATGACTCCATACATGGTGATAATGTTTCTTGTATGGTAAATACCGCTAAAGAATAAAAAGAAAAAATAATAGATGGAATGACAGAAAGAAAGAGAAATAAAGAACATAGGAATAAAAGGAATGACAGAAAAAATGTAAGCAGAAAAGAAAGAAGGAATCACAAAGAAGAAAAAAAATAGATGTAACGAAATAAAAAATAAATGCAAAGAAACAAAGAACAACAGCACAAAATGAATGACAGAAACAAAGAAAGAATAAATGGAAAGACAGGAAAAAAGCAGGTAAGCCAGAGGGTGAAAATGGGAGAAGAATAGAGCTGAAAGGAAAGAAAGAATTAAAGGACTGGCAGAAAAAGAGAAGAAAAGACAGAATGACTAGAAGGAATGAAAGAAAAAAAATAAATGAAAAGAAAAGGAATGCATTACAGATGAAAGAAAAAAACAGCATATAGATAGAAAGAAAGACTAGAAGGATGGAATATAGAACAAAAGAACCAAAGAATAGAAGAAATTACAAAGAAAGAGGCTCTCCCCATAGCCCAGCGAAGAGAGCATTAATGTGCCGACTTTTTTATTTTTTTTTTACTATAGCAGTAATGTCAGCACTCCCCCCTTTGCATGTGGCCACCCTAGGCACAGGCCTAGGTTTGCCTAATGGTAAATACAGCCCAGCCTACATGTCTGTGGCAGTCATGCATCCTGTGGCGGCCATGCCATTCATCCTTTTTTCTTTTTTGTCTTCAGCTCTGTCCTCCTGGCTCTGCAAGTTTTAAGCAGTATCAGTGCTCAGCTTTCAACGCTAAAGCATTCGGCAAACTGTATCATCTTTGGGTTCCTTTGTATCCAGGTCAGTCACTGTGGTCTTCTCTCAAAATGTTTTCGAATTTGGTCTATGAGTTTGGTCTATGAGCCACTGATGGAGATGGTCCCTCATAAAGTTAACCTAGTCATCTGCTGCTTAGAAAGTTGATGTTTGGGCGTTTTGGAGTATAATGAAACTACGAAATGTAAAATGTAAATATGTTGATCCATATTAGTCATTTTAGATATAGGAAGAGATTTCTAACAGAGCAAGTAGCAGCTTGACCACTATGTGTGTAAGTTTAGCATCAAGTGGTCTTTGACCTTTGAGAAATCTAACTACACTATTTTACCTTGAAATATTTGCTTGTTACTCTAAACCATCTGCACAAAAATCCTAACTTTCTACATCACAACATACACAAGAGCAGCACAAAGCCATGCCAGTAAAGTTTGTCCTGGTGGGGGCAGAGATCACATAACAGAACTGATGATAGGTTTTATATCATAAAGTCAATGCTTGTTGTGTTTTTGTGTGAACCACTGTAGTTACCAACCAGCGGCCGCTCTGTAATCTTTTAGTTGGGCTAGGGTAGGAGCGCGCATGCCTCCAGTCATGTGGCAGCACATGCTCCCCATTGAAGTTAATCAGAACCGTTTGCCACCCTGGAATCTTTTACATTACAGCTGCTGGCTTTCCCTTAATTCGAGATGCCCCGCTGTGTGAAACCCTCCAGGGCACCAGTAATCACTTACCTTTCCTTGGTCCAATGGTGCATGCACGGGCTCTTATCCAACAAGAACAGGCTGCTGTGACTATAGCTTTCGGCAAATGGCTCTCATTGTTTTCTCCTGCATCTCCGGCAGTGTGCACACGCTCCCTCCCAAGCCATGCTGCCAATGCTCCCCATTGAAGTTAATGAGAAGTGTTTGGGGAATGACATAGTCACAGCAGACCACTCCCAGTGGAGGAGAGCCCGCGCAAGCACCATTGGAACGAGGAATAAGTGAGTGAATAGCGACATTCTGGGGGGTTTCACAAAGCAGAGCATCCCAGTTAGGACATATTACTTCCCAGGTTTTGTTCTAATAATACTGTATATTTCTATTTCTCCTCCATGTCAGATGATTACACTAGCATCTCCAGCAAGCCTTGTGACCTGCAGTGCACCAGCACCACCAGGGAGCGTCAGCTACTAGTACCAGCCCATGATGGAACGAGCTGCAGAGATAGGACCTTTCAGGGCGTTTGTATCAATGGCAAATGTGAGGTATCACTGAGACTCTGTTTATCATGTTTATATTGTTTTTATTAATAATTATTTTCTGTTTAATCTGTGTAATATAAGGGACAGTTCCAATAATGGTAATAACAAGCCACCAGCGTTCTCATCTAAAGCTTTTCCAACGTGTCTCTTCCTTTTTTTGCAGCATGCTGTAGATGCTGTAGCAGGTCTCTAAGGTTTGACATTCTGTTTTTCAATGACCACTCTCTAAATGTGGTCGGATGGCTGCCCCTTAGCTCTCCCAGCGTCTGTAGTAAACTATAGGCATGATTACGCTATCTGGTCACGCTTGCTGAGTTCGCTCATGTTGGCAGTACTGAGGGACGGGACAGCCCTGCTACCACATTTAGTGCATGTTAATGGAAAAGTGGAAATAAAAAAGGGGAACATTTTGGAGAGCATGCTTCAGGACATGGAGGAGAGGCACGTGGGACTGGCTTTAGGTCAGCTTCTTGCTGCCGTATTATTGCCATGGCCTTGACTGTCCCTTAAATAATTATATTCTGCCCCAACCCTGGGTGTATGGATTTGGGCATTATATCCACTTTTCCAAGCTCCCAGAGGCTTAGCAGCCACATCAAGTGCGGCAGGCAATAGGGTTCACTCGTGCCCACCCATCTAGCAAACGTCATTGGCCACTGGCAGTCACATGGACAGTCACAGGGAAGAGGTGGCCAAATACATCTGATTTTAGACTTTTCTAGGGACCTAACAGTGGGCCGGTAACCCAGTGTGAAACCCCACCAATCGCCTGCTTTTCTTACCTATCCAACGAGCCCATGGCGCATGCATGGTAGCATCGCTTGCATCTTTCTTGGATTGTGTATGCCCACACTTGCCATAACAGCCGAGGTATACAAGGGGTGCCATGCACCGATCGCGCGTGTGGCTAGGATTCTAATCAGTTTCTCCAGTCACACATTAATATGCACAGCCAGAGAAGCTGATTGGAGAAGAGCCACTTGTGGGCGTGTTGAAAAGGTAAGAAAAGCGGGGCATCACGCAGCGGGGCATTCCAAATCAGGATGCCCCAGGGGTACGGACCAAACCCCGGGATAGTAAACATCCAGGGTTTTGATCCACTTTTAAGACAATTTACAGACAAAAAAAAAACACTATACTCACCCAGTGTCCCACGCGGCCTGGCCTGATCGCTTGTCTGTTCCATGTTCTCCAAAAAAGGGGTTTAAAGACTTAACACACCCCTTTCCTTTGCAGTGAATGAAGTGGGGCATGCCGGCTCACAGTGACTGATGAAAGGGGGCATCTCCCCGTCGGAGGACATGGTAGAGACAGACGACTGGGCCAGATGGCATGGGACATGAATCCAGTGATCAGGTAGGAGCTGGAGCCTGGACTAGTAGCGATGGTCTGCTTGGGACACTAGGTGAGTATAGCTTTTTGTTGTTTTTTGTCTGAAAACGACTTTAAGTTGCTTTAAACGACTTGCTTCTAAAAATACTAGCAATACTGGAAAGTAACATCAACCAAGTCAGTTATTACTGTGCTGATAGATTTTTCATGACAAGTTTTCTTTGCAATTGACCCCTTTAAGGAATGATTTTTCAAGCCCTCTTGTAGAATCAAAAGTTGGTAGCCATCATATATGGAGTTCTATTCCTGTAACACCCCCTTGTCATGGGAAATGAACTTTCCAGTTGGGTATCTCAGAAAAGAGACTAAATAATAACAATTCTGTAAAATGACGGCAAAAAAAAAACCCTTACACTGGTTCTAAACTTTCCTTTATGCAACTGGTGCAACTATGGAGGATCTATCATTGCAAGGTGTACCACAATGGTCAGTCAATGCAGAGAGTATCTGAGGGCTGATTGGGTTTCATCATAGTCAATCGTCATAGAAATCATAGAGTACTATCATAATCAATCATTGTGTAATATTGTATTATAGTGTAATATTGTGGTCAATCAGAGTACCATCCTGCCAAATCATCACAGAGAGCACCAATATGGTCAACCAACACGGGTAGTGTACTATCATGGTCAATCATCACAGAGAGTACTACTGAAATCAATCACTACAAAGCGTATATCACGGTTAAAAGTTAAAAGAGTACCATCCTGCCAAATCAACACAGAGAGCACCAACATGGACAACCATCACATAGAGGCTGATTCACTACTAACAGCAAGTATTGCCAGATGCATAGAGCGCCAAACACTGTGTGATTAAAGTCTGTTTTTCAACACATTGATTTGAGCAATTAAAAAAATGTAAATTGGCAAACACACGATTTATACACAACTGATGAAGCCCCATTGAAATGCATGGGAGAGCGCTACAGAGCGACAGGTACTACATGGTGCTCTGGAAGCTAGAGTGCCGGCGCTATATACTGAGCCGCCTGAATTAATACATGTGACGCTACATGGCCATGTTAGAGACGCTCACCAGAGCGTCTCTAACATTTCTTAAATGTGGTTTTGCGTACAGCGCCCGGTGTTCACCAGACGCTGCCTGCCTCTACGAGGCACTACCTGGCACTATCCGTTCTTAAATAACCCCCTTAGTGTACTTTAATGGCCTGTAGTCACAGAGTACTATATTAGTCACAATCACATGGTTATCATCATGGTCAGATCATGTTCTGCCATCACTGAGTGTACCATCCTACCCCCCCCCCCAACCTTACCTTTTTCTTTAGTTTATTGAAGGCCTGTTATTAAAATAGCTTGTTGTTGGCCAAATAAATAATCAGAAATAGAAATGTAATAGTTCTGGCATGGAGTCCGGAGTTTTTCACTGCTCTTGGACAACTTGACCTAGATCAGCTAGCAGTGAGCAAACATCACATCATCTGCTTCACCTTGGATCTGATGCAACTTTTTATTGGGTTTGAGTTAGTAAATAACTTCAGTAGGAATGCAAATAAGAAAAGGCAGATGTCTTGCCACCTGTTGTTCCTTTTGGAAGTTCTGTCTGCACATGGCTGTTACATTTTTTTTTACATTGTATAACGGTCTACCTCAGTTAACAGTATTGCATTAAGATGTTTGCTCTTTAATTTTTAGTTTCTATGCAATATACTATGCTATAGGAAGTCTGTTGTGCATTAAAATGGCCCACCCTGTGATCAAAGCCTAATTTTAATATGTTAAAGGACTTTCCAATTTTGGTACAAAAACAGAAAACCTCATCAATCAGTAGCAAAGTCTGGCGTTGGCGTTGGGGTCGGGGGGGGGGGGTTGTTGTTGGGGGGGTTGGGGGTCTCCCTACTTGGATTCCAGCCAGTAAGCTAATTAGAATTCCCTGTGCTGCTATAGACAGACTGATTTCCAAAGCTTTCCAAGGCAGGCTTGCTCCTGACAAAAGGTGACATAACCTGCGTGAACCAAAGCTGCAGATTTTAGAAGTCTATGGGATGGATAACATTTCCATTTCTACTTTTTTACATAGAAACATAGAAACATAGAAGGTTGATGGCAGAAGGAGAGACCATACGGTCCATCTAGTCTGCCCTTATGTGTATACTGTATGTACTCTTTATCTTAGGATAGATGTGTGCTTATCCCAGGCATGTTTAAATTCAGTGACTGTTGATGTTTCAACTACCTCTGCTGGAAGTTTGTTCCAAGCACCTACTACTCTTTCTGTAAAATAATATTTTCTAACATTGCTCCTGATCTTCCCCCCGACTAGCTTCAGGTTGTGCCCCCTTGTTCTATCGTTAAGTTTCTTCTTAAAAACACTTCCCTCCTGAACCTTATTCAATCCTTTCACATATTTAAAGGTCTCAATCATGTCCCCCCTCTCCCTTCTTTCCTCCAGACTGTACAAATTAAGTTCTTTAAGTCTCTCCTGATAAGTTTTAAGTGTAAGTCCTTCCACCATTTTCGTTGCCCGCCTTTGGACACGTTCTATTTGAATAATGTCTTTTTGCAGGTAAGGTCTCCAGAACTGCACACAGTATTCTAGCTGTGGCCTTACCAGGGCCCTATACAGCGGCATCACAACCTCCCTCTTCCTACTGGTGATGCCTCGAGCTATGCAGCCGAGCATCCTGCTTGCTTTTCCCACTGCCTGGCTACACTGTCCACTCATCTTGCAGCTATCAGTAATCAGTACCCCTAAATCTCTCTCCTCCGAGGTCCTGGCTAACACAGTACTGCCTATACGGTACTCAGAGCAGGGATTCCTTCTACCCAAGTGCATGATTTTACATTTAGAGACATTAAACTCTAGTTTCCACAATTTTGACCATCTATCCAGTAAAGCTAAATCATTTTCCATGTTGCAGACACCTCCAGGAATATCCACCCTATTACTAACCTTTGTATCATCAGCAAACAGACAAACTTTTCCTACCAAGCCTTCTCCTATGTCACTTACAAATATATTAAAAAGAATGGGGCCCAGGACAGAGCCCTGCGGCACACCACTTGTAACTCGCCTTTGTTCAGATTGCACGCCATTTACAACAACGCTCTGATACCGATCCCTCAGCCAACTGGAAATCCACTGAACTATCCAGGGATTGAGTCCTACCTTCAATAACTTATCTATGAGCTCCTTATGTGGTACAGTGTCAAAGGCTTTGCTAAAATCCAGATAGGCGATATCCACAGCACCACCTTCATCTAACACTTTAGTGACATTGTCAAAGAAATCAATAAGATTGGTCTGACATGATCTGCCCTCAGTAAAGCCGTGCTGTTTTGGGTCCAATAGGTCATTAATTTTTAGATGGGAAATTATCTGTTTTTTTAAGAGTGTTTCCATTAATTTGACCACTATAGATGTTCAACTAACTGGCCTGTAATTACTGGCTTCTTCTCTACTCCCCTTTTTATGGATTGGTACGACATTGGCCATTCTCCAATCATCTGGAACCTCACCAGTTGAAAGGGAATGGTTAAGTAAATCAGTTAGAGGGGCTGCAATCACAAATCTAAGTTCCCTTAGAACTCTGGGGTGGATTCCATCTGGACCCATTGCCTTACTTACCTTTAGATGTGCCAGCTCGGCTAAGACATCAGCCTCCAGAAACTCCGGAGCTGTACTCTCCCAGCTGGATGTTGTGCTATGACCATGCCTTTTACTATCTGAAAATACCGAACAAAAGTAGCTATTCAGATGGTCAGCCACAGCCTTATCTCCGTCAATATATTTATTTTCCCTATTTCTAATTTTTGAGACTGCATTGTTTTTCTTCTTTCTGTCACCAATATATCGGAAAAAGGTTTTATCTCCCCTCTTCATAGATTTGGCCATTTCTTCCTCTTTTTGCCCTTTAGCAGTCCTTATAATTAGTTTTGCTTCCCTCTGTTTAATTTTATACGCCTCTCTGTCAGCTACACTTCCACTTACTTTATACTTCTTATAGGTAGACTTCTTATCTTTTATGATAGTGCTGACTTCCCTAGTAAACCATAATGGTTTCTTCTTCCTTTTATTCTTGCTAGTTTGTTTCACATATTGCTTAGTTGCCTTTAAGATGGCCATTTTTAATAGTGACCACTGGGCACTCACTTCTGCTACTCTGTTCCACTCACCTAATTTTCTTTCTACATACTCCGCCATTTCCTTGAAGTTTGTCTTCCTAAAGTCTAGCACTTTGGTTCTGGTGTGTGATTGCACAATGTCTGTTTTTATTCTGAACCATAAGCATTGATGGTCACTGGAACCCAGATTTTCTTCAACCCTGACCTCGGACACCAGATCCCCATTGGTCAGAACTAAGTCCAGAATGTTATCTCCTCTAGTTGGCAATGTCACAAGTTGTTTTAGAGACACTCCATTAAGTGCCTCTAATATAGTCCTGCTCTTGCATGCCGATGCACTTGGGATATTCCAGTCCACATCAGGCATGTTGAAGTCACCTGTAATTACAACGTCTCCCTTCTCTGCCATTCCACTGATTTCATCTATTAACAGGTTATCTAGATCCTCAGATTGTCCAGGGGGCCTATATATCACACCAATTCTGACCACAGCTCCCTCCTTAGTCTGCATGGTAACCCAGAGAGTTTCTAGTTCATTATGTGTATGCTGAATTATTGTTGATTGAAGGGTAGTCTTGACATAAATGGCTACTCCACCGCCCTTTCTATCCAATCTGTCTTTTCTGTACAATGTGTAACCGGGTATGGCTATCTCCCAGTCATTGTGATCCTTGAACCAAGTCTCTGTTATTGCAACAAGATCCAATTCATCTCTGGATATGATAGCCATTAATTCACAGAGCTTGTTGCCCAAGCTGCGAGCATTGGTACACATCATGTGGATGTTGTTGGTATTGTATTTTAGTGTGTCCTTGATCTTTTCCACCTCTAGCCTACCACTAACCGGGTTTCCTGCTTCAATGTCCTGCTTCATCCTAAATGGTAGGGGACAGAAATCACCCTCGCAAGTTACATCTCTGTCCCCTTCCTCTAGTTTAAATCAAAAAATGCTCTGAGTTCCACTCCAAGTTCTTTTGTGCCTTTCTGTGAAGGATGCAAGCCATCCCTCTTAAACAACTCATTGTTCGACCACCTTCTAGCATCATGACTAATACATCCAAAGCCTTTGTCTTCACACCACTGACGTAACCACAAGTTGAACTTGGCGATGTTGAGTGCCTTTTTTCCCTGAGTACATACTGGCAAAACTTCAGAAAATGTGATGGAACCTGTTATTTTGCAAAGTTCCTGACTAAAATTTTGGAAGTCCCTCTGCACAACAAACAAATCTTTTTGGGATAAGTCATTTGTGCCAAGATGTAGCACAATGTCCACTTGGTTATGTTTGCTTGCAGACTTCACAATATTTATAATACGTTTCTTATCCCTATTAACCGTGGCACCTGGGAGACACCTCACTTCCTTTAGCTCATCTTTATCCTGTCCAAAGTCCACACCTCTAATTGTTGAGTCACCAACCAGAATATGTCTTTTCCTATTGGTTGGCTTGGTAACTGTTCCTTGCTGCCCTTTTGTACTCATTTTATATGGTCCCTTATTTAAGTCCACTTCCTTTGATCTTACCAAATCCTGCCCAGACTGAGCATTAGCAGATACATCCACATCAAGCTCAGAAAGAACAGCAAATTGGTTATATTGGCTTAGTCCAAAATGTTGATGTTTTTGTTCTACAATGCGCAATCTTCCAGAGCCAACAGTCTTCCACTCTGCCCCTCTCTTGTGAAGTCTTTGTGGGAGTGGTGGCTGTATAACAAGCTGCTTTACTGGCTGGGATAGCTTCATAACTTCAGACTGAAGAGTAGAAACTAAAGACTGTAATTTTGAAATCTTGTCATACAACCCCTTCATTTGCATACAAATTGGACAGCATCGCAAGTTCCACAGAGTACTACGAAACACAACGGCCAGGCAAGAGTTACACTGCACCAAACCAGACATTCTAGATAATAAGAATAGGTACGGCAAAAAAGTAAATGCTGTACTCACCACTATTACTTGTGTACAACCCCTGCTGTTTTCAAACTACTGCAGTTTTTAAAACTACACACTTGTGTCCTGCTGCACTTATGTCAAGCTGCTCTCACACAGGCTGAAACTCCACAGAGTGCTGAAACTCCACAGAGTTGAGAATGGACAATCCTTTTATTAGGTACATATCATACAATGTCAGATACTGAGAAGATTACTTAACTTGCTAAGGTAATCTGTTCATAATATTTATATAATACAAATATATATAAGAACCTCTCTACAATACCCAATTTATATAGATATCAGTTATAACCCCTATATATTGATATGATGACCCTCTTCTGTACAATTTATTTTATAGTGAAGAGTCTGTTTCTCTCATTATCGACACCAGTCAACAGATGTAGAGAGGCTTTCCACATTTTATTAAATAACCCCCACAATTTCTTGTGACTGATGCTCATGAACATAACACTGTTACAAATAAGAATGGATGGTCCTAAAAACAGGTTTAAGAACATCACTGGAGAAACAAATATATATAGTGTCGAGAGGAGCTCTTCGGTTTTGGGGCTTTGGCTAACGGGGAGGCCGATTCATTAATAGCGCCAGGTAGCGACAGATGAGCGCCAGTAGCGTGATTTTCACAGCGCCTGCTAGTATTCGCTGTGCTTGGCAGTTGTTCGCTTGTTGACAGCGACTCAGTCGATGTGCGGTAATGTTGAATACGGGGTTAGGAGTCGCTGTTTGACAGGTTCCGCGCTGTATAGGTGCGCCTGACAACGAATGGCCAGAGCGAACGGTTCCCAGCATATTCATTAACAAATCACGCTCAAAAAATTCTTGCGCTGTGAAATGCTTGTTTAAACCCCAGAGCGCTGGCGGCGATGGCTTAAAAGTAGTTTTTTAACCCCCAAACAACCATATTTTTTGATTAAAAAATTAAACAAGTTTTTCTAAACATTTTGTAATATGAATGCATTAATATCAGACCTGTAATATCAATTCTGCACAATTTTTTTTTTTTTTTTTTTTACCTTAAAAAAAAAATCTAACATTGCCGTAGTGGTCACAGAATTTTTGACAGTTAAAAAAAACAAAAAAAAAAACATTAATATCAATTAATTATGAATATTTAAAGATTGCTCCATTGAAATGCATTGGAGAGCACCAGGTAGCGAGAGGTCATACCTGGCGCTGTGATGGGATTAGCAGCGGCGCTGTTCGTTGCAGTCCACTACATGATGAATCCCGCGCTAGGTGACGCTCTCGCCGGCGCTAGCCTCATTTAGCGTGATAAATGCGTGATTGTGTCCGCCGCCTGGCGTTCTGGAGTCGGTAGCCGCCGATAGCTTGCGCTACCTGGCGCTAGTGAGACACTACCTGGCGCTATCCCTTGATAAATAAGGCCAATAGTGAACAGTTAGATCATATGTAATGTTTATGTGACAGGTGGTTAAGGGTTAATGGCTAGAAATAGGAAAGATTAGAGCCCTCTCAGGAGAGTATATCCTGTCTGAGAGATATGTCAGTTTCTGGTTAGATAATTCCCATAGACAACAAAAGGAGAAGTTATTCAGTTTTAGTATTCAAATCAAGACACTTGATGGCAGCTAAGGCTGTCACCCTATCGGAAGACAGCCTTAGACAGTTCACAGACACAGCCAGTATTTTTGTTAACCTGCTGGTACCGGTAATTTAGTTTTACCGGCAATTATACTGTAATTGCTGGTCTTTTTGTTGCTGTGAGCACCGGTGCCGGTTCTAGCCGCCAGGTACCTGCATTTGCATCTCCCTACTCCCCAGCCTGAAAAAAAATACAAGCTCCCCTCGCACCTGACAGCTGCTTTGCATAGACAAGCCATAGCCTGGAGCCCCACGAAAAAACGCTGCTCCCCCGGACTATGTTCTCCTATTGGGCATCCAGGACCTCCATAGGGTGCAAAAGGAGGGCATCATACCTGAGGTTATCATCCATTACTTTACAGGTCAGTGCAACAGCTCATCTTCCTGCTGGTATGTGTCACACTGGAAGCTTAGGACCTGCAAGCCAGTCCCTGCTCACAACCAGATAGGGGCAGATAGATCGGCCCCTCATTTTATTACGATTTTTGTTTGTTGCTGTCCATGTGCCCTCTGCCCAGATCTTTGTACCCTGCCCTTTGCCCCATCTGATGAACCTACTCCACCCTCTCTTCCTTCACATCTTTCCTTTCTTTCCCTTCCCCCCCCCTCTTTCTACCTAACCTCCCTCCTTCCTTCCCTCTTCCTTTTCATCCACCTACCTTGGCTTTTTCCTCCTTTGTTTCTTACTGCCTTTCCCCTTCCATCTCACCTCAGCAGCAAACGGGCAGCTATAGATGTGATGTCCCCTTTCCTAACCTCCTCCTCTTTCTTTCTTTCTTTCTTTCTTACCTTTTTCCTTTTTTTCTTCTTTCTTTTCCTCTTCTCCTCCCTTGCTTTTTACCCTCTTTCTTTTTTTCCCTCCACTTTTACTCCCCCCCCCCTTCATTTTCCTTTCACGTATTCTTTTATTTTCTTCTTTTCTGTCTCCTCACCTTTTACCTCTCATTATTTTTTTGCTCCTCTTTCAAATTTCTTTTCTTTCATTTTCTCTCCTTTTATTTTCCTTGCTTTCTTTCTTGCTTTATCTTCAACTCGGCAGCAAGCTGGGGCAGGTGGCAAGGAGACACATCAAGCCAGGACAAAAATGGATTCACAGGGAGCTGGCGCCACCAGCACCTTCCTGTTTCCCTCAGATGGTGCGGATAGGTTTAGCCAATTGTGGGGGAAGGTATTCATACAGCAAGCTTTCTATATTGGAATACCCATGGGAGAGGGGACACCATTCTGTAGTCTGTAGGGGCCAGGGGTTGTGCCCTGGCCGGTCTGTTATTGCAGAGCAACCATACTAGGCTTTTTGGAGCATTTTGGCTACAATTTACATTTTAGAAAAGGGAAATAAAGTAGCTTAAGGGGAAACGTATGGTTAAACTTACATCTTACAAGACCAAAAAAAGTTGGTGGTCTGTATTTTTTTGTTGAGAAAGGTGGCAACCCTAATGGCAGCAGAAAGAGCCCTCACCATAGGGAATACAGGCTACTATTGAAAGTGGGGAAGAGGTGATTCTACTTTTAGAAGGAAAGCTATGAACAAGTTCTAGTCAGAACTGGTTGTAACAAACTTACCCAGGTGCCCTCAGTCATGCTTTGCATGTGAATCACCCCACATGAGGCACATGATTGGGAGTGGTTATGGGAGGTTCTGGGAGTAGGACAGTAAGTAGTATAAAAGGGGAGCACTGCCTTAGTTCCTAGTACTATGTGATTGATTCATCTGAGGGAATATTGGTTAATGTTAGAGAGCAGTAAATCCCAGCAAGAGCCAGCACCAGCTAGATGGGTAGCAGAATTGCCCTGAGACAGAACTGAAAAGGATCAGACAAATCTTGACAAATAGGAGTAAAGCCAGAAGAACCCTGAAGGTCTAAAGTTAAGCTGTTGTGTGAGATGCTGTGGAATGCTCTGTAAGGTGTTTTGATGCAACTGATGTAACCTAAGAGCTTGGAAAAACTCCTTCTTTTTGTATCTCAACTGAGTGATCTCTGGAAAGCAACTAAAAGGAAGACCTGCTGAGGAGTAAGTGCACCTCACCACACCTCAAGACCAAGTGGAGTCTATGGTCCAAAGAACCCCCCTCACACTTCACACCACTGCCACTGGCCTTCAGGAATATTTGTACAAATCATTATGAATTGTGAAAGCTGGCTCAGATGGCAAAACCTCTTCACTAAAAATGCAGCAAGTCAAGTTGCCTTGGATTACTACTACAGATAGTGGTTTACTAAGCATTTTAAATCAGAAATAGGCAGGGGGCTGACCATAGGGATCACAGGGAGAATTACTGGTGGACAGCACTGCTTTAGGACTGGAATTAACTGGAACTGGAATTAACTGGAATTCAGTTAATCAACTTCTAACACCCCCATCACTTCTCCATAGCTGGCCCCAGTGTATTCAATAGACAAGACACCCCAGCCTATGTTTTCCCCCTGCAATGCTTAATGCCCCAGCATCATGGTTGAGAGGCAATACCCATCCCTGCAACAGTATCTGCTTCTACTAAATACTAAAAATTCAGTACATTCACTTTAAGAGTGACCATTTCTACCCCTTCCTGTGATGTGTCCCTGCAATGCTGTAGTTGTAGCTGGTGCTGGGATGTACCTCAGGGATGAGGCTCAGTAGCTTGTGGGCTGGTCAGGGGCTTGCTAGGGCCAGAAAATTACCAGGCTGATTGTGCCATCAGTCTGTAGTAGAGGATCATTAACAGCATCCAGGGCTGGCTTAACCTGGGAGATGGAGTCAAGTGGGCTCTTTGCCATGTGACATAAATCATAAAGCAATAAAATGCAAAGCAAATTTATGGGAATCAGCCCTCGGTGTCACTTCCCTAGATCTAGCCAGCATTCCAAAAATGACCGAAAAAATAGCGCGAGCCAGTCCCACCAGGGCTCACTACTGTCCTGCCCACTTCTGTTGAGTTGGGGGGTGGGCACTTAGGAATAAAGCTTACCCCTGCCAGTTCTGACTTGTGGTTGCTGTAAATGGGCCTAGAAAAAGTGCAGGGGCCCCAGCATCTGCCTGGGTAAGCCAGGTGATGACGTCGGGCCTGCCAGCACTCCTTTCAGTTTAGGTTTCCTGTAATTACACGGTTGTATAATCAGATAGGAACATGTTCTTGATATAACAAATGAATGTCACATGTTGCAATGTCACATGTCTGTGTGTTTCCTTTTTTTTTACAGCCAGTCGGATGTGATGGGAAACTCTATTCAGCCAGATCATTGGATCGATGTGGAGTTTGTGGTGGCGATGGAAGTACATGCTACAGAGTATCTGGGAGCTTCAGAAAATGTGTCTTAGGTATGTTTGTAAAAAGATTTCAACTGCCTTACACCCAAAACATTTGATTGATATACAAAGGAACTCTTCAGGGGGGAGAAAAAGAAGGTTACATGTCCAAGCACAAGGGTTACTGGGATCTAAATAGAATGTATGGCACAGAGCATGTCATTACAACATATGGCATTGTATGAACCCTGCCCTTTCTGTATAGTTCCTCCCAGACAAACTAACAACACATCCCCTTTGTTTATTACTTCCCTCCATCGTCTCACTGGCATTGGCTGTAAATTGGACTATACAATTACCATGAATTCAATCTTAAACCAAACAGCCTGGCACAGTTGGAAAAGAAAGGTAGCGGCCATTTTGGAGCTTCCTCTCCCAGCTTATCAGCCATGCTGCTGCCTGGATTCAACTGACATAACTAACAATGCACAGTAACAGGAAGTCCAGCAGCAAGCACTTACTGTTTGCAGGTGGCCTGCACATGCATGAACCACCATTTTGTTTCTAAAATTTACTACAGCAGGATTTAGAAAAAGGTAAATTATTATTTAGGTACAGCAATCTAAATTGCCCTGGGGGGGATGCATATGAGCACTATTTGGTGTGTTGGTCTGGTTTAAGTCATTTTTGACTGTTGGTCCGCTGTAATTACGAACGCTTTAACAAATATTTATCAGATAAATTGTTTGTGATCAGATGCAAATCGTCTGTGAGTTATATGATTGTTTGCTTGCTCAACAAACTTGCTCAGCGAACAATGTATCTGTTCAAAGAAATGGGCTGTTAGTTGTACCAATAGAGAAAGCGACAGTATAGAAGAAGTGATGCTCTTAGCACAAGTGAACATTGCAAGCTCACAGCAGTCTCTGACCACAGCAGAGCATGCAGATGAATTATAAAGCTGTGCAGTGACATGCCCTTCCCAGCCCGGTCATGCCCAAAAATGGAATCAAAGGCAGCATGTTTACTTAGAATACATAAGGTATTTACATATAACCAGAGGTTTTCCAGCTCTGCCAGCTGGAATTTAAAGGATTCCAGAGTCAGGCGATGGCCTTCCTGGTGTCATTTCAAATCTGGATGCCCCGCTGTATGAAAAACCCCGCTCTCAGCCATTCATATAGACTGTGGGCAGGAGCGCTCCTGCTGCTGGGCTATAAACAGAGCAATTTGCCGAACATTTAATAAGCCCGGCAAATGGCTCTGAATGGACAGAAGCCCGTGCATATTCCTTAGGACCGGGTGGAGGGAAGTTTTACTAGGCAATGTGCGGGGGGGGGGGGGGGGGGCTGAGGGGTCAGCATGCCTGTGGGGCAAGGGAGAAAACAGATAGTCAAAATCCTAGGTTTTGTTCCACTTTAAACCCCTAGAGTGGAGCGGACCAGGGCTGCATGGCATCAGCTTGCTATGCCAAGTTAGTACAAGGTAAGTTTAAAGTGAACCAAAACCCAGTGCAATTGGCTTGGGAATCTATAAGATTTCGGGCCGAAAATCGGGATGCCCCGCTGTGTGAAAGCCCCAGGTCACCCCATATACTTACCTTGTTTCCCGGTCCAAGGGCGCATGCACGAGTCATGGCCGCATCCCCGCTATCTCTCTAGCAGGACGTGTGCCAGCACCAGGGATTTGTGAATGGCCAGCGCGGTCACACTCCCTGAGGGAAGCAGGGGATGTGAGTGCCAACCCGCTCGGAGCCGCTGGCCTTAGGCGAAGGCTTAGACGACGTGACGTCAGAAGCTCCCAGCACGCTGATTGGATGAGCGGCTGCGCATGCGATCTGGGGGGGTGTCACACAGTGGGGCATCTCCGATCGGGGTGCCCTGGGGGAAAAGACCAAAACCCAGGATAGTCAAAATCCTGGGTTTTGGTCCACTTTAATGTAAACCTGTACCGTGATGCCTCAGGGTGATGACTTTATTGCTGGTGCCATCATTGTACAGCTAACTATGAGGCTGTTTTCTCTCAAACAAAGTGATCTAAAAGTGATCATGTCTGTAAATTAACCCAAATGTAGTTATCTATCAGAAATAAGGTTGACACACCTAAATGTAGCAAACTATAACCATCAGAAAATTGTGAGTTTCTGTGCCTGTAGAAAAAAAGGGAAACCAACCATTCTGAATGAAAATCTGTTTCTCTTCACACCAAGACATTAAGAAAAAACATTAGATTCTTTTTTCTTTTAGATATAGTTTGTAAAATAAGGCACGGTTCCATGTGTTTGTGGCCACTAGCTTCTAATGTTTACATAATGGAGTGGTTTTACCTTCGAAATGCAGTTTAAAAACGATCCCAGACTGCTGGTAAAAGTCATATGGTTTTAACAAGCTGGCTGACCCCTTACACGGGGTAAGAAGAGATGCTTGATTGCTCAAGTTCCTTAGTTCATTTTGCTTAGTCATTTGGCTCAAACTTAAAACACTCATTGATGACCCTATAAATCACACAGTGATCGTAAGTACTATCTACGCTTATAAAATGACTACAAAGACGTCATGTTGAGATTAGATTAGTTGTGTATGAATGGTCATTTAATGAGTGCATGCAGTGTTAAGAGCATGTTGTGTAACTTCTCCTCAAGGATAATCCTATGCATCTAGCTAACCTATATAGATATGTACACAGTTGTGTGTGTGTGTATGAAGGCTTTCAGGGAACAGAAACTGCAGTGGGTCCATGGTATCAGTGGGCCCTAAAGATGTTGGTGTAAACATCCAGCTCCCCAGGTCCCTTAAAACGTAACTTTTACTATGAAAATTAAAAAACATACGAATCCTGTGCTGAAGAATGTGCAAATGAAGCTGGAGCTGTCTGTGAGTTTTCTAAAGGTGTTGGGGCCCTCCTGGATTCTGCCTCGGTTCCCCTGCTTTGCATTGCCTGCAAACCATATTGAGCAGCATAGGCATTGGGTTGGGCAAAGTGATGAGCTGAACAGGGGTCCTATTGGCTGCATAGTCCCAGGTATTCTGCATTTAGTACTCCCAAATATTAAATTTAATTAAAGTCTTTGGGATGGAAAAATCATGGATTTGGCTGTATTCTATGTTTACTATTTAAGAAAAACATGTTCCCTTTCACTGGGGCTAGTAGCCCAATGCCCGGTCTTAAGGGCTGTTAACCCAAGGCTTGGAGGTTGAATGGCTGGCCCTCGGCCCTGTAGGTTACCCAACAACAATGCACTTTGTCATACTGTTGGTCCAGTGCTCTTTCAGAGGTGCCCAGAGCTGATGGTTACCATTTTTTTGCATCCCTGTGCCAAGTGGGAACGCCTGTAAATGGGTAGGGTATTGGCAAGCCACCCACTTCATGCGGGGCAGATGGTTCACCAACCCCTTTATCCTGAACAGATATAGGCATTCTACGCAGGACTCCATGGGCCTGGTGTTCTTCCTGGGAGCCTGGGGGCCCCCAGAAGAGCACCAGACCAGTGCCAAAGGGCACATGGGCTTGTGTACCTGCAGGGGCTGAACTGTTTCCACTGAATCTAGTACTAGTACTAGTCCAGTGATCAGCCGACACATCCCGTGTCATTCGAGGCCAGTATATGAGGTCGAGTTTGATGGCGGGTCGGGATTGCTACCAGCCATCAGTCACAGTGCGCTGCCAAGCCCTTTCCAATCATTGCAATGGAGGGAGTGTGCCGAGGCCTGACACGCTTCCTCCATTGTGGTGAATGGAGAGGGCCTGGCCACACCCCTATGACTGAAGGCAGGAGGTAGGACCCAGCCCACAAGCACTGTGGAATAGAGGTCATGTCTCGAGGCGACTGTGGTGTGGGCTCCCATCCAGCACTCAGGTGAGATACTGATTGCCAGACTAGCACCGATCATCTGCTGGAGACAAAAGGTAGGTACCTTTTTGTTTTTTGTTCTTTTCCCGCTGAATGACATGTGGTCAGTTATTTATTCCATTTTTTATGGCATTAACAGGTTATGCTGTCATCACCACAATCCCAGAGGGTGCGTTTGACATTCTGATCACAGAAAAAAGAAATACTGAGAATATCCTTGGTGAGAAAATTAAATTTTGATTTAGAAGTCGTGTAACTGCTGTTCTCTCAAAAGTAAAAAATCAAGTGTGTGTAAGAGACGTTTAGGCCGTAATGACTGCTGGATTTCATATTTGCTTTTTTTCCCTTGCTAACCATTCCTCCCTCCCCCTTGCCCCTGTACATGTATCCGGTTCATCGCCTTGTACAGTGGCCGCCCTGAGGCTGTAAGAATTATTATTATGCATCATCACAACTCCAGCTATCTCAGCAATTTCTTCTTCAATTTAAAATGGAAAACAGTTTGGGACAGTTCCAAATGTAGCCCGGCCCCATGGGCTAAAAATACTATATAACTTTAAGAAATCTGTGTTCCTTATCTTACCCTTTTAGTTCTGGATTTTTTTTGGTCTACATTCTTTGGTCTACTTTTCCAAAACACAATTGGTTCTCCCAAAACTTGCGTTCTTTGTTTAAAGAGGAACAACACACATTAATTTTCCACCTGTGGGTTGTTCCTCTCTGCGGTGGTATCCCAAATTGGGATGGCCTGCTGTGTGTACCCCTCCAAGGCGGCCCGTTTCACTCCCATGGCGCAGACTGGGGTGAGAGCGAGTGCGCTGAATGACTGAGTGGCACGCTCACTGTCAATCGGCTCCCTTTCTGTATGGGTGGCACGGTCACGCCTCGGCTGCAAGGTGGGCGGGGATACGGCTGCAGGCGCATCTCTGCTCCCTTTGGCGACTAAGCGGCTTAGGTGTCAGCGGCACCAGCAGCCGCATCCCCACCCACCTTGTAGCGGTGGAGTGACCGCTACACCAGGAAGGCCGGGCGCGCTACAGCTAGAGGTGAGCGGGGATGCGGCAGGAGCGTACAGACGTGGCAAGGGCTCTGGGGGAGTGTTTCTGGGGTTCATGGGGGTTTCATACAGCGAGGCATCCCAATTCAGGATGCCCCAAGGACTGGAACTCGGGAGGAACTCTTTTAGACTCCAGGGCCTCCGAAGTTCCTCTTTAATGTGGTACTCTTTAAATAGAACCCTGTCCATAATTTATGATGCTATCCCAGTGACATAGAGAAATACCAAGGTCCTACATGAGTCATTTTCGCCACATGATTAGGTGGATTTACAGCCTGAGTGAAGGGGCATCCTATACCACATGGGAATATGACTATTTCCAGACGCTATATCAATGTATTTTTCATACTTGCCATTTTCAAGCTAGGGCTGAGCGCAGCTACAGAACTCTGAATGGCACCACTGGCTTCCTCTGACTGTAGGCATGCACACGCACCGCACGTAGTTAGCAGAATACTGAGATGCAGCCATGGTGTGGAGATGAGGTGCAGGCTTGTGGAATAGGTGAGTGGACCAGGCAATCCAGGGGGGTTCACATAGGGGGCATTACGAGATGTCTAATAAATAGGGAGCCTTACTCCCCAAGAGTCTAACAAGAACAACAACAACAGGTTAGCATCAGCAGATACCGATTTTTGAGGGGCCCCTAATTTAATGTTCAGCAGGGTTCAATAACACAGTTCGTAGTTATTATGGTTACTACTTGTTTCAGCTGCTTTATTTTTTATTGTATGCCCACCCTCATTTACTGTTTAGGCCTGTCCACAGATTAAAAGAATTAGAAGAAGCTCTCAGTCTTTCACGCAAATAGTGATTTTTATGACTTACCGTTAAAGTAGCGCAAAAACCTGGGGGGGGGGGGGTTAGACTTCAGGGCTGTCTGGCGCAGCTTTTGTGTTGCTTTAAACCAGACCAACAGCCTGGCAGTTGGAAAAGAAAGATGGCGGCCATTTTGGAGCTTCCTCTCCTAGCATCTCAGCCATGCTGCTGCCTAGATTCAACTGACATAACTGACAATGCACAGTAACAGGGAGCCCAGCAGCACTTCTTGTTTGCAGGTGGCCTTCAAATGCATGAGCTGCCATTTTGTTTCTAAAATTTACTACAGCATGAGTTAGAAAAAGGTAAATTAATTTCTTAGTTTAATCTCATTTTATTGAAATTTTTTATTCAAAGCATACAATTGGAACCAAAGAGACAGTTAAGAAAACATAATAAAGCAAGTGGGGAGGTAACACACCATTTTGAACAATTACATTTATAAAGGGAGTACGCCCCCCCACACCATCCTCTATCACCTGCTACTGATGATGCACTTGATGCCAGGCCCCGCGGCCTCATCCCGCCCCAATTTGTCGGGGACCAGTCAAGAGGGGGGGTGTCCGTCGCCACCACATTGGGGCAACAGACTACAACCCACATGCTCCACATAGGACACCGAGCAGGGCAGCCGTCCAGCCTCCCGGGCCATACCAGATGGCCCAGCGGTATCAGTCGCTCCTGCGGGGCGCCCCCCCCAGGGCACCCGGCCCCGGTCGTATAAGCATTGGTGGTGCGTCTGGGATGCCCATGGCAGGCCCGCCACTGGAGGACCCCCCACTCGGCGCCCGCCGCGCCATCCACGCATAATAACTGCTGTGAGAGTAGGCCCCCCCCCCGCAGCACCCTTCCGCCTACTGGCTGGGGTAAATTAATTTTTATGTGCAGCGATCTAAATTGCCCTGAGGAGGGATGTATATGTGCACTGTCTGTTATGTTGGCCTGGTTTTTGAGTGTTGGTCCGATTTAAATTGTTTTCTTTATGCAGTATGGAAGAAAACAGTCCTTCCTAGTTGGGGGGGAGGGTATTTTTCTTGGCTTATATATTACACTAATTACCACCTCAGCAGTGGGGTAAATAAATGTGATGGCACCCTGGCACAAGTATTAAATGGGGCCCTCTCAAGGCTCATACAGTAATTTTTGGCAATTTGATGCTGCCAGACTACTGTTTCTCAACCTGCAGTACATGTAGGCCAGGGTTACTCAGCAATGTTCAAGGGTGCACCAACAGAGTCATTCTGATAGGTCTGGTATCAAAAAGTGCTTCAAGGCCAGTGACCTACTTATTTTCTTTATTGCATTGCACGGCCTGCTTCGGTATTCATAACAGTTGGGTTATTCTGCCACAAGGTGGCGCAGTGGTACTGCAGAAAGCTGTGGCATCTCCCGGCCCCCTATAAAAACAGGATTAACCATAGAGTTCCCAGTGTTTCCTTTGCAGTGAAACTGCGAAGATAGAAGATGGCTCTCTCTCTCTTGCGCAGGTGAGCGGGGCAACCAAGCCTGCGGCCCTGCAAGTCTATTTCCACCCGTTTCTGGACCCTCACTGCCTTCCAGCCTCGGCTGACAGATCGGGTGAGGGTAGAAGAGCACTAGGGTCAAGTGCTCCTGGAGCGCTGCTCCAAGCCGCAGACCCTGTTCCACAATTGCTTTTTTGGTAACATTAAACCACCCTTTCTCATCTCTTCCATTCCGGGGCATCACCAGTAGCAACGCGTTCGTTAATCTCAGATTTTTCCTTTCATTCGCAAGAAACTGCAAAGATGTCTGGATTTTTTCGGTTTTTAATTACAGTGCTGACAGGGGGCTCAGACTCTCACCAGATGTAGTGTTCCCGGGGACCCCCGTTAGATTCCTAAAGTCAGTTCCCAAGCCTATAGTGGGGGATCATACAGAGTGAGGAGAGCGTGCACAGGTCCAGGTAAGAGCACTGGGACTCGTCCAACTGGGTCTGAGCCCCGAGGATCAGGAACCCGCTGCCTGCAGGGTACCTGATCTTTGCGTCTTGCATGGTGGCCCTGCTGTGTGCCTCCCACTGAGCCCCCTTTTCCCACTAACCCCTGGGTCATCACTCACCCTGGTCGTAGTCTGCTTTCCCCATGGCTCCTGGGGGGGTTGATCTAGGTGGTCAGGCTCCCAGGTGTATTGCCTTTTGATTTGTACTGCATGCGTTTTCTTTGCCTGATGGTGTCTACCATCAAGGCAGTTCTGTATGCCCAGTTCCATTACAGGCCTCTACAAATGCTGCTCCTATCGAAATGGCGCAGGACTGTGCAGACACTGAACCGTCTCTTCATATTGATGGACCATGCCGGTGATCCCTGAATTGGTGGCTGGGCCAGCAGTCGCTGGCAGTGGGTCAGTCTTTCCTGTTGGTCCGGTGGGTCATCCTGACCACAGACGCCAGTGTTTTGGACAGATGGTTCAGGGTCTCTGGGACTAGCAGGAGTGCCGTCTTCCTATCAGTGTGTTGGAACTGAAGGTGATTCTCCTGGTTCTCAGGCATTGGTCTGCCCAGCTCCAGGGTGGCGGTGTTGAACCCCTCTCCGGGGAGCTAAGCTTGAGGTGTCAGTCCCATTGTGCTTGCTTAGGTTGACGCAGTCGGCTTTTCTTGCACGGTCCCACCCTTATTGAGGGTACTGCTTTGGGACGTCCCACACATTGCCACTGGTGGTGCCCCGGAATGGAAGAAATGAGTAAAGGGAAATTTGTGCAACCACCCACCATTCCGGGGCGCCACACTTGCTCTTCTATTGTGTTACGACTGCATTCGGTGGCAGTTGATGCCTTCTACATGGTTTTAGTTTTGTTGCACTGTTCCCCAATTCTTGACAAGTAACCATCCTGAAAAAAATTATTCTGCCAGTAACTATGAATATTTCAGAAGACTCAGCCCTCTTAGTCTTTATACCAGTTATACCAGTTCTGTAGTTCTAGAGGCTGAAATATTCCACTCACTTGGTTTCTTTCCTGACAGGTACCTTTTAAAGTCCAGCTCTAAGAAAAATAAAATATTGGCAGTATGGCTATTACTTATTGATACATTTTTCTAATACTGGGAGCTACTGATTTCACTGTCCTCTCCTAAACCCCTGGAGAGCCCCTCATGCTTTTTGTCTTAGCTTTACTGTGGTATTTTATTAATTCCAGCTGCTCCAAGATAACCACACCTGAAGCCAATAATTCACATAGTAAGGGTGCCTGCGCATTAGGCAAATGCCACACTTATGGGTGTAGGTCTGCTTTAAGGCACGTGGTTTGGGGATTTACATTTATAATGATCATAAGGCATCAGTTTCACACTGTACCCTTTTGTTTTTTTTCTCGCTCAGCTCTTGCAGACTCTGCTGGAAATTTCTATATTAATGGGAACATGATGATGGATAATCCTCAGAATTTCCGTGTGGCCGGGACACTGATCAAATATAGACGACCACCGAATGTACACAGCGAGGGACTGGAATATCTGACTACTCCAGGGCCAACCAACCAGTCCCTCAGCGTCATGGTGTGTGTGTGAGACCCCAGCCCTTCCGATGCATTTGATTCTAACTTCTTCTATTTTTCAGATTGCCAGAAGTAGACACCACTTTAATGAGGTTGGATATGTTTTGGACATGAATTAGTAACTGGTCAGTCAGTTAACCTACAGTCTCTGCAAACATTTACAGGAACATGAAATCACAACATTTGCGTTACCAATCGGTTGGTCACAAAAGATTACAAATATTAACTGTGACTTCTTAGTGCAAAATTGTCCCTGGCAGTATCTTCAGTGCTAGAGATAAGCAAAACAATTTGGAGAGTTCTGACATTGGTCAAACCTTCTAAAACTTTGAAAAAAATCTGAAACATTTGAAATTTGTTCTAGACAAATCTAATAATTATGAGTTGGGGGCAATGACTATAGCTTCAACTTCTACAAGGGTAGGCAGTGTAGTAGTCGGCACTTTATGTATTTTATATATATATATATATATATATATATATATATATATATATATATATATATGAAAAGTTAAATAATACATAGTATTTAGTTACCAAAATGAATAAAAGTGATTGGCCCAGCCAAATCCAGGGCCAACCTGCCTACCTGACACTGCTCCCTGGATGCGCTGTGTAGTGCAGGAGGGCATAATGATTGCAATTGGAAAAGTAAGACTTTGATTTCACCACATCGGTGCAAATTAGAGTAATGTAAACTATAGTTTAAACTTTTTTCAGCAAGTTTTTAGCAAATGATTCTCTTGCAGTGCAGCAACATACACCAGTGTAAATACATTTTAAATTATAGTTTAGGCATAGTCTGGCAAAGGTGCTTGAAAATCAGGCTCTAAGTGTATTTCCGGTGGACCAAAACCCACCGCGATCGGCCCAAGAATCTATAAGATTCCCGAGCCGATCGATTCCCTCCCCTGAGACATCCCAAATGCCCCGCTGTATGAAACCTCCCAGGTCTCCCCATACACCTTGTCTCCCGGTCCAACGGTACATGTGTGAGCCGCGCCCGCATCCCCGCTATACCTCTAGCAGGGTGCATGCCCGCGCCAGGCATTTGTGAATGGCCAGCACAGGCAATCTCCCTGTTAGAGGCAAGTGGCGGATGCGTCTGTCAGTACGCTCAGAGCCGCTGGCCTTAAACGATGCTTAGATGAAATGACGTCAGCCGCTCCGAGTGCGCTGATTGGACAATCAGCCGCTCATGCGCCGATCAGGATAGGATAGTCAAAATCCTGGGTTTTGGTCCACTTTAAGTAAGCTTTCAACCATAAGGTGTCCAGGGTATGCAGTCAAGGTATGCAGGGGGGGGTCTCCACTTGACTGGGTGTGCTCACAAACCAACCTAAACTAAGGGGAACCAAAGCCTCTTATAGACATGGTTCAAAACAAACCAGCTAACACCTCCAAATAAAGTGCTAGTGACATCTAGTGACAAAAGCCATAACTGCAACTTACTCAACCAAACAACTTACTGTGTCCTAGTTGAGCCTAACAGCTTAAAATAAATGATAAAACAACTGTAAAGCTGATTGAGGAATTATGAACTAAGAGTTGCCTCAGATAGATAGATAGATAGATAGATAGATAGATAGATAGATAGATAGATAGATAGATAAATAGAAGACAGAGTGATTGATAAATAAATAGATGGACACAGGGATATATATATATATATATATATATATATTAGATGGGCAGAGATATAGATAGATAGAAAGATAAATAGATAGATAGATAAATAGATGGACAGAGGGATAGATAGATGGTAGATGGACAGAGGGAGAGATAGACAGAAGTATAGATAGGTAGATGGACAGAGGGATAGATAAACGGATAGATAGGTAAATGGACAGAGAGTGAGAGTGAGAAATCTAGGAATCGCCCCTTTTCAGTTTCTTTGTGACAAGGTGCCTGTACAGAAAGGTAAAAAATGCTACAAGTGATGTTGGAGAACCTGGCTGCTTTGCACAGCTCCCAGACCTTTACCCTTTTAAATGCCTTTGAAGATCTGAGTGCGATTCTGGCGCAATCCCCCAAATTCGTGTTCGAACTGGATGTTCTTGTGTCTAAAGCAGAGCAAATCCCAGCAGTCTTGTTCCAAAATTTAGTGGAAAAAAATGTCCCAGAAAAGTCACGGCTAATAGCGACAGAGGGGGTCAGCTCTGTATTAATAGCTGCATATTTAACAAACACATACGTCTGGCCACGTTGTGTATGTGTTAGAAGGGTTTTAACATCCTAATGTTAGCTTCCATATATCTCTTCTGCATAACACTATGGAAATAAGTTCCCCAGTGTAATGCATACAATGGAAGGCAATACAGAAATGGTGTAGGTGTATATGCTCTTCTTGAAGCTGGACACTTGGGAGGGCAGCTTTTCTTTTGGCATATCACCCCTCCTGCCGCCCCCAGGCTCCTGTGTTGTGTTTCCTCTCCCCTGGGGAAGGTGGAGCACCCTTAGCCTTTGCTTCCAAAAGGTGCTTTAGCTTTTGACACACCCTTTTTTAGGGATGAGCGACCAGTTACTGTAGCAATTAAGACAGCAAGGATGGGACAAAAAGCCCACGGGAGAGTAGTTTGAAAATACTGAGATCCCTGCACAGGCATCAAAGGCCTAAAAAAGGCCTAACTCACCTCTCATCTCCCACAGCAACATGTAAGGTGAGCTCAAACTTACTAGAACTCGGAGAACATTTCCCTCAATGAGGTGATTCCAGGACCGTATTCGGAATTTGTGCTGCCCTTGACACTCTTTGGACATGCCCCCCATTGTTGACCAGCACTTTATTATAGAACATTACGTACACAGTAATACATGGCAAAATGACAATTAGCTGTTTCTGTGTATGTGGTAGAAGGTAGGCCTCTTTTGGAATCTCAAAACTGCTATGGTTTTTCCATAAAAACTTCTTGACATTTATGAGAATTTGCTGGGGTCTAAATTCCCACTGGATGCTGTCAGGACTCGACCCAATGGTCAACAGACAAGATCCTGAAAGAGGTAAGTCTTAGCTTCTGTGGGCAGTAGGCTGTGGACCAACTAAATTGGGACAACACTCATATTTTTGATGGGAAGGAGAATATTTAAGTAAACTTTGAAGAAAGAAAAAGAGGAGAAAGGGAAGAGAGGGAAGGAGGAAGAAAGAGAAGGAGGAAGAGGGAGGTAGAGAAGGACGAAAGAGGGGATGAGGAGAAAGGAGAAAATGAAGGAATGAGGTATATATAGTAAGTGAGAGTAATACGTAAAGCTAAAAATCAGAGCCTAGGGGGTGCAAGATAGATAGACAGATAGATGGACAGAGGGATAGATTGACTGAGTGATCGATAAATAGATATATGGACACAGGGATAGATGGATGATAAGATGGACAGAGGTATGGACAGATAGATAGATGGACAGAGTGATAGATGAATAGTTAGATGGACAGAGGGAGAGATAGATAGAAGTATAGATGGGTAGATGGACAGAGGGATAGATACAGGGATAGATAGGTAAATGGACAGAGAGATAAATAGATAGATAGATAGATAGATAGATAGATAAATGGACAGATAGATAGATACTTTATTATTATTATTATTAATAATAATAATAATAATAATAATAATAATAATAATAATAATAATAAGACATAGAGATAGATAGATAGATAGATAGATAGATAGATAGATAGATAGATAGATAGAGTGATAGGTAAATGGATAGCGAGATAAGTAGATGATAGATGGACAGAGGGATAGATATATGTAGAGGGATAGATGATAGATGGACAGAGGGATAGATATATATATAGGTATAGAGATTGCTGGACATGTTCTGTGGCATTTTGAGGCATTTTGTCCCACTGTGGAGATCTTTTATGGACCACAGATATCCAAGTTGTTCTGTAAGTATGTGTCCAGGATGGGGGGTACAACTATTTACACATAGAGGAGTAGCTTGGAATTCTGTAAATATTTGTTGTTAAAAATCCAACCAATAAGTCACACTCCCGGACCACACCCGCATCATGCCTATTACTCTGTCAAGTGATCAGTGTAAAGTGTAAAGAGTCCTCCATAAATTGTCAGTACTGTGTGGGCTGCTGTGGGGGATTAGAGGTGATTATTGTGTTTTTTCCTTTTATTTTTGCCCTAGACACACCCTTTAGGCTATGGATTTGGAAACGCTTTATTACACAGTGCTTTCTATTATTATATTTTATATAGAATGTTATTAACGTTTTGAGCTGATTTGCATGCCAGTCATTTACACAATATATTTTTGTGTTTAGTACTACAATTTCAATGGAAAGATTCCTCATATAACCTATGAATACACGATACACAGTGTTCCAGAAGCACCTCTTCCTCTGCCTTCTGAACCTATTCAGCCAGATGCTCCAAGCAACTTACAAAGTAGGCCCCAAATGGGATCTGAAAGAAGTTTGCCTGATGCAACTGACAACTGGAACTGGGGAAACACACAGGAGGCACAAAGCTCCTTAATACCTCAAGATAAAACAAGTAAAGAATCAGGAGCCCAAACCAAGGGTAAGCTACATCTGTAATTAGGATTTGTACACTTGCTGGGTATACATTGAGTGGCTGATGAACAATTTTGACTGTAACGCTAAGAGCTTAGATCCCTAAAAATTTTAATGAGCTATCTTCTAATTCAAAGGTGAAGCGCTACAGAAGATGATTGCGCTATAAACATTACTATCATTATTATTAATAATAATAAGATCAGCTTTTCTCATCCCCCAACAGGACATGTTTTGTGGATCTCCAAACAGTTAAATTAATTAGAGCTTCAGCAATACTGCACTGTGTGGAGTGTGGAGATACAAAAAAACTTGGCCTGTTGAGAGTACTTGAGGACAGGGTTGAGAAACAAGGATTTAGAAAAATATCACTTAGGAAATGAAAAATACTTTAATGCCTTCCCAACAAAGAGAGCAATAATAAATTATATTCACAAAGGTTTTCCCTCAATTGATGAAGTATATCCTGTGGGTAAACAGTCTCTATGTCAAAAGACTATCTATGACAATTGCTGTGATTGGCTGGTCAATTCTGATCAGCTAGGCTCTGCAATTCTCTGGGAGGGCACAACTACTTGACGTGATTGGTGCTGCTTCTTACTATCTAGCATGTTCATATGAATGAAAAAACATTAACTATTTTCACGATAGATGTCTTTTAAGGTGAATCAAGTAAAAAGGAGTTTTTCTGGAGTTGTACAAATATTGTATTGGCTGAATTTATATATCCCAGTCTTAATTTTGTTTATGTTAAAAAAAATATGGCAGGCAAGTATGAGGAAATACTGAACAGGGATATAACCCACAACAAACACACACATATTTCTATTGTGTAATATGTATTTGGTTCATCCCTGACTTTGAGACACTCTTCACATTTATCTTTGTCCCGCTTCTCCTAGTTCCATCTTCCAGTGTTAGATGTTCTAAAGCAATGCATGACACTGATAAATGGCTGGCCTTGCAAGCTGACAGGCTAGTAATTAGAAGAGCTATGTGTTTTTAACACCTAGGGGCTATATACATCAAGGAGTAATGGGAGTCAGGGCTCTGAATCATCATATACTGGTCTGAAGCTGTCTGCCCACTCATGGAAAAAGTCAACATCTCAAGTAGAGTGAGAACAAAAAAATTGTGCTGTGATTAATTTTATTCCAGCACTGACCTTGAATATTTTAACTACTTTGCATATTAGGCCTACATATGTCCTCAGCTGTGCCCTTTTGGAGAGCCTATTTGCAAGAGAACCCATACTGCCCTTTGAAATAGTACTAGTACTTAGTTAATATGGTTGAAAAAAGATATATGTCCATCAAGTTCAACCAAGGATGTTGGGGTAGGGAAAGTTATTTACTGATAACAGCTAATAGTAACACCTTGGCCCCAATAACCTGAGTAAAGAGCCCATCAACCAATGGAAGGTGGTATTTATTCTTGATGGGGGTGCTCTTATTCAGCCTCCGATAATCAATGCAAGGGCAAAGACCCCCATCCTTCTTCTCCACAAAGAAAAACCCTGCGCAAGCTGGTGAAGTGGATGCCTGAATAAATCCCTTCTTAAGATTCTCGGCTATGTACTCCTTCATGGCCTTATTTTCAGCTCGAGTTAAATTATAAATCTTTCCCCTGGGAGGAATAGTTCCGGGGAGAAGGTCGATGGGGCAATGGGGAAAATACATCCTCAAAATCTGCATAGGGAGTTCTGAAGCCAAGTGAGTGGCACGTATGGGTAACTCAAGACACGACTGAAAACATTGTGGCCCCCACTTGATAATCTGTCCAGAGACCCAATCAATTTGAGGATTATGTTTGGACAACCAGGGCAATCCTAACACCAAAGGGGTGAGGGGCATTTTAATAAGGAGAAAACTTAACTATTCAGTGTGATCACCCCCAACTCTAATGAACACTGAAGGGATTCTAAAGTGAATCATACCCTCGACAAGAGAGGTATTATCAATGGCCATGACCCTAATGGCTTTAAATAGAGGCTGTAATGGAATTTTTATGGTTTGCGCTAGATCTAGATCCATAAAATTCCCTGCAGCCCCACAATCAAGGAGAGCTCTAACAGACTGAGACTCCAAATCGGTCTTAATCTCTACAGGCAAAGTAAATTGGGCACAATCAAGAGGAGATACTTTGCAGGTTTCCTCAACCCCACCTAGGCTCAGAAGTTTTCCGACGGCTGTTTCTTAGGACAGGAGCGGACCAGGTGACCGGCTCCTCCGCATTAAAGGCATAGCCCTTCCGATCGACGCCTCTGTCTTTCAGCCTCAGAAAGCTTGGTAGCCCCAAGCTGCATTGGTTCTTCAGAGGGAAAGGGGGCTGAATCTTCAGCTTTCATGCTAACTTCAGGATGGGCCCCTTTCTCCAGGCATCTATCCCGTATGCGTCGATTGATGCGGATGGCCAATTGCATGGTTTCATCCAAGGTGTTGGGTACAGGATGGTTCTCCATGACGTCTTTTATGACCTCTGACAGACCCAATCGAAATTGCCCACACAAAGCAGGATCATTCCAACGAGAATCCACTGCCCAATGTCGGAATTCAGAGCAATACTCCTCAGCCTGTCGCCGACCTTGTCGTAAGGAGCGTTACTTGGTGTCTGCAGTTGCTCCCCTGTCAGGATCATCGTAGAGAATCTCCATGGCTTTGAAGAAATCCTCAACAGATTGCCAGGCAGGATCTTGAGGAGACAGGCCGAAAGCCCAAGACTGGGGGTCCTCATGCAACAGGGAGATGATAAGCCCCACCCGTTGCTCCTGAGAGACGGAAGCATGGGGTCGAAGCTGGAAAAAAAGCTTGCAATCTTACTCCGGTCCCCCGAAAACTTTTCTGAAAGTGGGATCTTAGGTTCTGTCGGATAGGCGACTGCTCCCCCTGGGGTACGGGGTTTGCAGGAGCTGGACTGTTCTCCTGAGCCATGTGATGCCCAGCGGGACACCTGCCTTCTGTAAGCTGGCAACCCCCAATCTCCGCCGCCACTTCCGCCTATAGACAAACCCCTGCTCGCCGGGACGCACTATATGCCTCGCCGGACACGGTTGCCCTCAGGACTTAAGATGTGCAAAGGATGTCAGCTTACGGTGAAGGCCGATGAACCACAAGGGGTATCCTGAAGCTGAGGTCATACACGGGTAGTCAATCTAAAGGTGCGTCTACTCACAAGGGTATGGCAGAAGAATGGTCAGAAACAAGGTGAGGGTCAGGCCGGGTGATCAGAGCTACGCGGTATCCAAAGGGTCAGACAGAGTTCGAGGTCGTGCAGGCAAAGTTTCAGTTTAGACAGCAAGACTAGGATGGTCAGATGAAGCCGGGTCAATCACGAGTAAAGCACACACTAAATCACACCCTGAGCAATACTTGCTATAACGGGCAAAGGGGTCAGGGCTGAACTCTATTTTAAAGGGTGACTGGGCAATAGGAATACAGGGAATACGTGTAGTGATTGGTGATCCCAGGGGCTGGACTGCCCTGCCCCTGACCCACAGGTATAATATACCTTTAATTAGACAGAGCGGCAACAGCTGCGAGCCGCTCTGTCAAGCACTCGATGCGGGTCCCCCTGGACAGGTGGGTTCCTCACAGAATTATTCTTATTGTTTATTTATAAACTGCAATTATCTTCTATGGTGCTGTACACGGTAGACCTTACAGTGTGAATAATATGCGTGAGGGACCTGTCCTTGCAAACTTACCAACTTAAGGGTGGAAATGGGAGGTTGGGTCACAAATATTATGTACTAAGTAGATGGCAAGATTGCAAGGTGGCAACATTGGAAGAGGGCTGAAGAGGTAAATAACAACGCTTTGGAGAGTGGCAAATATTATGGGTGGGTGCGCACATTAGATGTCCTGAAAGTGGGAGGAATTGATCATAATTTAGAACAGGAGGAGGTCCAGGGCAGAGTGGAAGCTGGTGTAGGGAGAGCATGGCCAGAGGAAACTTTGTAGGTTAAGGATAGAAGGGTAAATTGAATTACTTTAGATATCAGCAGCTAGTGGAGGGACTGACTGAGAGGAGCAGAAGTGGAGAAGTGAGAGGAGAGGTGTATGATGTGAGCAGCAGGATTGTTCCAAATAGATTGGGGGGTGCCAGTCAGTTTAGACTTCAGAGAGTAGACTACAGAGAAGATTGTGGCAGTTTTCTAATCGGGAGATGATCAGGGCATGGACTAGAATTTTAGCGGTGTCAGGTGTGAGTAAGGGAAGATTGCTGAAGATGTTTTGGAGTTGGAGATGACATGAGGTGAATAGTGCCTGAAAGTATGATTATCCATTGTACCTGATGAAAGGGCCCGGAATGATGATCGAATGAAAGAAAAGAGACTCCTTAACAAAATACATTTTTACCATGTGTTGTGCTGTCCTCTATGATTGGAGTCAAACAATCAGATTGTGTGCATTGCATTAAACTTAGCTGGGATTGACTGACAGTGTCTAGAGTTCCTTTCTAGCCTATCACAGAGGGGGTGTAAACCTTACACAAGCCTCAATATTGTATTTCTGGGCTGGATCAGGGTGGAGGTGCTGGAGCCAATAAAGAGGAACAGGGAATGCCTCTTCCCTTCACTGACTGGAGCAAGGAGACAACATGGGACTGACATTGAATCAGTTAAGTTGCCAGGCAAATGTCTGTTGCAGACTGTGTAATATTAAAAATCAAAAATTAAATAAATATATAAACACATCGGCTAATGAGAGCAGGGGTCACTTATACACACAAATGAAATAACCCCCCCCCCCCAAGCTTGTGGTTTTCTTTTTCTGGTAGGAATAAAATCCAGGGGTCACAGGTTTCAGAACCCGTCACCACTGATTCCTTGTCCTTCCATTACAATAAAGAATCAAGCCTGGCTGCATATTTATTCATGTCATGTATATAAGTGACTCCTTCTCCTGCCATCCACCATATTTATATGGAATTTTGTCATCGGGCCATTTTTTCACAATAGTCCTAATATTTAACTGGTCAATCCCAGCAAAGTGCAAATATGCTAACTATTACTAAAACCTAAGTTTTCCTTTAGGTCAGTAAAATATCTATTGAAACTTGAGAATTACTGAAGTTTTTCTTTAAAAAAGCTAATTCAATAAGTTGACCATTTGCTCTAGTAGAAGTCTCAGGGGAAATCATGCTCTTACTCCCTCCCTTTACTGAATTCACTTTTTTGACAATTTAATGCAATGCTTTTATATTTGAGAGAGCAGAATTGGATGGTGGAAAGATAGCAAGCTCTGTTTTCATATTCTAGCATTTTCCATAGTGCTAAACAAAGGAGTAATTACAGACAGGGTAGAACAGATAATACATAGATTTTTGCAAGTAACATACAACACAATACAAAGTGAATACTTTGAACACAAGATACAATAGGGAAGCTCTGTTCTTGCAAACTTGCAGTCTAAAGGCTGGAGTTAGAGGAGCTGATCAGGGTAGGAGCAGGAGAAGATTAAACTAGGAGTGGACATTGTGCTTGTGAACCACTGTATTTATTTTGTGACTTTCTAATTGAAATTGTTTGTTGTACTTAATTGTTCGCTATTCCAAGTGTGACATACACTCTGCTTCAACTCTTCATGACATTTGGGTTATTCTCCAGTAGAGGGCGAACTTCTGCAGAGATGAATGCAAAAAAAGGAGCTCCTCCCAGTCCATAAATACCTGGGACCTCCCACCAATTTCCCCAGTTCCTTCTCTGCAGGAAGGCGAGCAAGACAGAAGATGAAGACTTCTCTTACTTGCAGGTAAGCCGGGCTCGCGCCCGGCCATTTTTGTCCCTATTGCTGCCAGGACCTTTTCTAAATTGTCCCTATTTGAGCCTCCCAGCCTTGGCTGCAGGTCCTGGTGAGGGTAGGCAGCACCTTATGGGTGTTGTAGGAGCCTTGCTCCACTGTGAGACCCCATTGCAAGGGGTAGGCGGTTGTCCGGGTTGGTGATCCCGGTATGGGATGCCCTGTCCCTTAATCCCCCCCTTCCGGGTCCCTTCCTTCCCTCCGGGGGGGGGGGGGGGGGGCTGGCCTCACCCACGGTTGTTTAATTACTGAAGCACTGTGTGAGTGTGTGTGTGTCTTTCTTTTGTGTGTGTGTTGGTGCTGACTGGGGTTGATTGTGGTCTCCTTCACTCTTTACCTTCTTTACTCAGCCTGGGGAGCTTCTCTCCCTCAGGCTGTGTTAGGTGGGGGGGCGGGACCGGGCCATCGGCGCGGCCGCGGTAGCCCCGCCCTCTCGTTTGGCGCAATTAGCCCCGCCCCCCTTCTTCCTCTCCTCTGCTCGTGTGACTCTCCGGGGGCCATCTTGTGTGATTGCTCTGGCTGCTGCTCTGATTAACTCCTTGGTCGGTAAGCCCCTGTGCGGCCACTTCCTTGGCTTCTGCGGGGGCCCTCCTTGAGTGGGGGGCCTCCTCTCCATGCTTTTGTGCTTTCATATGGATATATAGATATTTTTAATTATAGAATATTCTGAGAATATGGTTGTATTGTGTATCAATATTAATATAGGTATTTTTTAGTTATTTCTTCAGTGTGATTGTATTATTGCTTGTGTGTTTCAGATTGCTTCGTGTATGGGCTTTTTAAGGGGTTCCTCCTGGTCCTGGGGTCCCTAGGCTTAGATTGCTCACCTAAAATCCTCCCACTGGGACTTTTAAGGGGCATCCCGGGTTGCTTATTGCTTAAATTCCCTGCGGTCTTGCGACTGACCACAAGAATCACCATATGGAGGCTCCGCAGGATACCGGGCTCGGGCTCCCTCTGGGACAATCCCGGCCATGTGTGGGTTGTGGGGCATCCCTTACGGGTGAGAATGTGCTTATTTGTATACCATGTGCACAAAAGGCCATATCGCAGCAGTCGGGTGCCCAGCCTTCTGGGTCGGTGCCCCCCCGCTTCATCGCCTTCCCCTCCCCGCCTTATCCGTACCCCAAGTGACATTGGTGCCAGCGGGGAGTCGCATTCCGATGTTTGTGCTAGGTTGGCCAGCATCGAGAAATTTATGGTTAGCGCGGTGGGCAAGAAGGCCCAGGCTAAAAAGAGACATTTGTCGTCGGTCCAGGCGACTTGGGATATTGATGATGATTCATTTGATATGTCGGATTATTCCCCGTTAGAGGAGGGGGAATTGTATGAGGAGTCAGAGGCTGACGATGTACGGTTTGGTGAGGCTGATGTTGGGCAGGCGCTGGGGGATGCTGTTGACATGGGCACGGTTTTGTCACATCTCTTGGAGATTTTGGATGTTGCGCCGCCTGAGGTTGGGATAAGAAGTATCCTTTCCCGGTGGAAGCGGTTAAGCGCTGGTCTTCTACTCCCGAGGTCGATGCGCCAGTTTTGGGGTTGACCAACTTCTCCGTGCTTCACACCCCCGACGCCACTTCCCTAAAGGATGGTGAGGATAGGCGCCTTGATCAGATGGCATGCCATGCCTTTGCCAGTGTTGGCTTGGCCTTGCGGCCTGTTTGTGCATCTGCGCTAGTGTCGGTGGCTGCTAGGTCTCTGATCAGGGACTGGTTAAATGATCTGGCCAGCGCTGACTTCACTACGCTTAAAAGATTTGAATTGTTCATGGATTTTGTCTTGGCTGCTATGGAAGACACTATTGTTATGTGTAGTAGGACTTCTGCCTTATTGGTGACCATGCGCCGCTCGGTATGGCTCCGTCAGTGGACGGCGGACTTTGCGGCCAAGAAATCGCTCACAGCTCTTCCCTTCTTGGGTATGCGGCGGTTTGGAGATAAGTTGAATGCTGTGGCAAAGGGAGGTAAGTTACCTCAGTGGAAGAAACAGCACAGTCCCTTTCGGGGGGGAAGGGTCTTTCAATCCTTCCTTTCGAGGTGCCAGAGCTGGCAGAGGTTTGGCCTTCTCGGGTGTCAGAGGCTCTTCCTGGAACAGGGGCAGAGGTCAGGCCCATCCCGCTTCTTCCTGGGGTTCCAAGCCCAAGCCTGCGGGTAAACCAGCTCAGCAATGAAGGGGCGCCCTCACCCGCACGGGTGGGGGGACGGCTGCGGCTCTTCTTCCAGGTCTGGGCCGGGGAGGTCACAGACAATTGGATCTTGGAAGTGGTCGCCTCCGGGTACAAACTGGAGTTCGAGTACTGGCCTCCTCCAAGATTTTTAAGGTCTCGGGTGCCCTTGGACCATCAGGCTGCACAGGGGCTCCTGTTAGCAGTGAAAAACCTTCTGGACATGGGAGTTGTATGCCCGGTGCCTCCGTCGGAGAGAGGCAGGGGTTTCTACTCCAATCTTTTCACGGTCCCCAAAAAAGAAGGTTCTGTAAGACCCATTCTGGACCTCAAGGTCCTCAACAGATTCATCAGAACCAAGAAGTTCCGCATGGAGACTCTGCGCTCGGCCATCAATTCCCTTCGTCAAGGGGATTTCATGACATCCATAGACATCAAGGATGCGTATTTGCATGTTCCAATTTTTACAGCGCATCAGAGATTCCTCAGGTTCGCGGTGGATGATCAACATTTTCAGTTTGTAGCCCTTCCCTTCGAGTTGACCTCAGCGCCGAGGGTTTTCACCAAGGTGCTGGCGGGCATAATGGCCCTATTCAGAGCTCAGGGAATTCGCATTGTGCCTTATCTGGACGACCTATTGATTTCAGCTTCTTCCCTCCGTCAGGCGGAGCTGGACACCCACCAGGTGATGTCGACCCTGGAGAGGTTCGGGTGGGTGATCAACCGCCCCAAGTCCTCTCTCTCGCCATTACGGGTGATTTCATTCCTGGGCATGAATCTGGATACCATTCAGGCAAGAGTGTTTCTACCCCAGACCAAGGTGCAGGGGATTCAGGATCTGATCCGTCTTCTTCTGGCCAATCCTTGCCCCTCTATCCGACAGGGGATGAAACTGGTGGGATTGATGGTGGCCTCCGAGGCGGTCCCGCTTGCGCAGTTTCACATGAGATCTCTTCAACTTTTGACGCATTGGGACAGGTGTCCGCTGTCATTGGATCAACCGTTCAGGATGTCTCCCAGGGTTCGGCAGTCCCTTCGGTGGTGGCTGGAGTTGAGCAACCTGTTGAGGGGCAGATCCTTTCTGGTTCCTCGCTGGGAGACGGTTACCACGGATGCCAGCCTGTCAGGCTGGGGAGGTTTCTGGAAAAGTCATCAGTTCAGCAGGGTGTGGGGTCCTCAGGAGGCTCACAACCCCATCAATGTCTTAGAGCTCAGAGCCATCTGGCTTGTCCTGTCACGGCTGACGTCGCACTTACAGGGTCTTCCGGTTCAGATTCGATCAGACAATCGGACGGCGGTAGCCTACATCAATCACCAAGGAGGGACTCGCAGCAGGAGTGCCCTCAGGGAAGTCTCTCTGATCCTTCACTGGGCGAAGAGCAATGTTCCTTGCATTTCGGCAATCTACATTCCGGGAGTGGAGAACACGGAGGCGGTCTCTTTGTCTCAAGTGGGGGACTCCGGAGGTGGATCTCTTTGCCTCACGGCACAATCACAAACTCCCGGCCTTTGTGTCTCTATCTCAGGATCCTCTAGCTCTGGCAGTGGATGCCTTGTCCCTTGCTTGGAAGGATCTGGGGTTTCTGTACCTGTTTCCTCCCTTCTCCATGCTGGGCAAGGTAGTTTGCAAACTGGCTCTGGAAGGGGCACCAGCAATTCTGGTGGCTCCAAGGTGGCCAAGAAGGGTTTGGTACGCAGACGTTGTAAGGCTGGCCGTAGATCAGTACCGGCTTCCCATGTTGCCGGATCTGTTATCTCAGGGTCAGCTACTTTATCCCAATTTATCAACGCTGGCTTTGACGGCTTGGCTGCTGAAATCTTCATTCTGAAGGAGGAAGGTTTGTCTGAGGCTGTTGTTCAGACCTTTATTAGAGCTAGGAAGCGGTCCTCTTCTGGCATTTACTATAGGACTTGGCGGTCCTATATTGACTGGTGAGAGGCTAGGGCCTTGCCTTGCAGGGTGTTTCCGATCCCTAGGATTTTGGAGTTTCTTCAGCACGGTCTGTATCTTGGGTTCCAGCTTAGTACCTTGAAAGGGCAGGTCTCTGCTCTGTCTGTTTTCTTCCAAAGATCTTTTGCCTTACACCCGCTGGTTAAGACTTTTTTCCAGGGGGTCACTCATGTTCGACCCCCTCGGAAGCCTATGGTTCATGTTTGGGATTTGAATTTGGTTCTTTCGGCTCTCCAGGGTCCTCCTTTTGAGCCGTTACAGGATATTGCTCTTTCTGTTTTCACTCAAAAGGTTGCCTTCTTGGTATCTATTACCTCGGTTCGGCGTGTCTCTGAGTTGGGGGCTCTGTCGATTCAGGCCTTTTATTCTGAAAGACACCAGGACAAGGTGGTTTTTCGCTTTAAGTACTATTTGGTGACTACTTCTGCTTTCCGCAAGACGGATGCCTTTTTCGTGGTACCCTGCGGGCCCAGGAAAGGTTTGGCGCCCGCCAAGTCTACCATTAGCAAATGGATTCGTCAGGCCATTGTTGGGGCCTATTCTGCTAAGGGGAGGACTCCCCCTTTTAGGGTCACTGCGCATTCTACTCGTGCTGTTGGTGCGTCCTGGGCTTTTCAGCACCAGGTTTGTAAGGCTGCTACTTGGTCTTCCGTTCATACTTTTTCCAAGTTTTACAAGGTTGATGTGCGGGCTTCAGCAGATGCCGTTTTTGGCCGCAAGGTTCTGCAAGCTGCAGTGGTTTAAGTTGGTGCATTCTTTACTGTTTATGGTTCCCACCCATGACGGACACTGCTATTGGATGTCCCAAATGTCATGAAGAGTTGAAGCAGAGTGTATGTCACACTTGGAATAATACCGTTTTGTGAGTACTCACCTTTAAAACGGATATTATGAGTGTGACATACACTCCGCTTCACCCCACCCTTTTGGTATTTTGGATCCTTTATATGGTGAACCATTGTTTCTTGGTTGTTAGTATTGTTATATTTGGTTCTTCCTGGTCCCCTTACTGCTTTCTTACACTGGGAAATTGGTGGGAGGTCCCAGGTATTTATGGACTGGGAGGAGCTCCTTTTTTTGCATTCATCTCTGCAGAAGTTCACCCTCTACTGGAGAATAACCTAAATGTCACAAAGAGTTGAAGCGGAGTGTATGTCACACTCATAATATCCGTTTTAAAAGTGAGTACTCACAAAACGGTATTTTTATTATTGTAGGAGGCTCTTTGTTAAATAGATTTGCATACTGTGCCTAAATTATTCCCTTCCTATAGTCTCCAGTATTATTTGGTGTGTTGGGCCACCTATGCTACATCAGAGTTTATTTTTTATACATTGTCCCTTGTAATTACAAAAAGAATTTGCTTTAATAACCATTTTATTTTATAACCAATACTAATAATTCTACAAACACAACATCCTCTTGGTTTTATAAATACCAGTGTAATGGGCGTAGACATTATTTAAAGTAAAAGGCCAGATAACCAGGCACATGCTCACCAACCATACATGGAACCACATTTAAGATTCTCTGTTCGAAAGGGGCTAATTTGTTGGGAAAGTGCAGCTATCCTTTAAAACATCTGGTTAGTTACAAAGCTGATCCAGCTGGTTCTCTAACATGCATGTGTAAAAAGTACAGCTCGAGCCTACAAATACAATGCACGTTCAGGTACGCGTGTTTTATTATAGTTCTTAGAAGTTTGGTTGGAATGATTTACTCGAGCTCCAGATGTATTTTATCCAGCATAACAGATGTTGTGTAAATGTCAGTACCTCTGGTTTTTCCTGTTACAGGCCTCCAGCCCAGCACAGACACTCCTCAGGGATTACTCCAGAGTGAAATATGGAGGCTGTGTGATCAGCAGAGCCACTCTGATCTCTGCCAGTCTCTTTTTGGTGGCAGTCCTGGGGGTTCGACCCTGGCAGAGTCGGCACAGGAATCGGATCAGTTCAGGAACAGTCTAATGCTGCCAGCTGTTTATGAACATCTTGGATTGATTCCCGGGACTCAGCCGCTACAAGCACCCGGCTTCAGCAGGTACGCAGCTGTGCGCTGAGGATTTGGAGGCAGGCTGGGAATTCTTCCCCTTATCCCTATCGTCACTGCTATACTCGATTCTTTTCTTTTATTCAGTATTATGAAAAACACTGTTTCTATGGACAAGGACTATGAAAAACTCCTTAAGGGAAAAGTATATTGATTTTTTAATATTATATTTTTATATAATTATGTTCAGTACAAATATAAACTGGTTTTACTTTTATTGAGCAGGCCAATATTGCAAATTACCTACAACTTACCTAAATGGTGACCTGCCAAGGCTTCCTCTGGGCACTAATTTTCCTACCCTCCCACCACCTCCCAGGTCTGCAGTCAAGGAGACATCTCTGTGGGATGAGGGAATCAGAGGCTGAAACATACACAGAAGCAGTAATTCCTGTGCTGCGGTTTACAGGCTCCATCTTATTGACACTCAGTCTAGATCTGGATAGTAGAGGAGGGGGTTTTGTGCTTCAGGGGGACCTTTAAGTATCTTGGAACACAGTTCCCAGCCTGCATCAGGTTCACTGGGAATTACGCCATGCAGAGAAAGCATCTCTGCAGCACACAGCTAAATGCCACCATCCAGGAACTAAAGTGGAACCTGAAGGGGAAGATACTTAGAGGCCGATTCATCAATAGCGCCAGGTAGCGACAGATGAGCGACTGTAGCGTGATTTTTTCAGCGCCAGCCAGTATTCGCTGTGCTTGGCCGGCGTTAGCTTGATGACAGCGACTCAGTCGGTGTGCGGTAATGTTGAATACGGGCTGGGGGGTCGCTGTTTCACAGGTCCAGCGTTGTATGTGAGCGCCTGACAACGAATGGCCAGAGCGAACGGCTAGCTTCATATTCATCAACAAATCACGCTCCGAATGTGCTGTCGCTGTCCATTCCTTGTTTAAACCCCAGAGCGCTGGCGGCGATGTGTATTAACTAGTTTTTAACCCCTAAACAACCATATTTTTTGAATGTAACATTATACATGTTTTTAGAATCATTTTGTAATATGAATACATTAATCTCAGACCTGTTAGATCAATTCTGCACAAATTTTTATTTTTATTTTTTTTTACTTAAAAATAAATCCTAACATTGCAGAAGTGGTCTCCGATTTTTTGACATTAAAAAAAAAAAAAAAAAAATTATTACCAATTAATTATGAATAATTATAGATTGCTCCATTGAAATGCATTGGACATCGCCAGGGAGCGACAGCTCATACCTGGCGCTGTGAGGGAATTTGCAGCGGCGCTGTTCGGGCCAGCCGGCTTCATGATGAATGCCGCGCTAGCCGTCGCTCTCGCCGGCGCTAGCCTCATTTTGCTTGATAAATGCGTCATTGTGACCGCCGCCGGGCGTACTTGAGTCGGTAGTCGCCGTTAGCTGCCGCTACCTGGCGCTCGTCAGACACTACCTGGCGCTATCGCTTGATGAATAAGGGCCTAGCTAACCATCTCTTACCACTTCCTCACTCATCCTATGGCTGCTAATCACGTGACAGATGGTGACCAATCAGACTTGCCGAGTGGGCTTGTACATCAGACCTGGATGATTGCCTGTAAACACATTATTGGCTGCTGTCTGCTGCCATACGAGTGAATGAGGAAGTGTTAAGCATTGCCAGTCCTATTGTGGGCAAAGATTTCACATATGTAGCTTAAAAAAAAAAAATAAATAAATATATATATATATATATATATATATATATAGTATTTTTTCTGCCTTAAAAAAATTAATTTCTTACAGAACTGCGTCTTTCCTGGGTGAATCACTAATGGGACAAGATAAATGCCTGAAGTGAACTGTAATCTGTGGCATGCTTTTAGCCATTAGGGGTTAGCACAAGCTGAGAGTAAATAACAACTTAGGAAACAAAATGTTTTTTTTTAGTGGTATAGAATAGACACATAAACCACTAGCTTCCTAGAACAGTGTTTCCCAACCTTTTACTACTCATCAATAAAGATGAGCAATCTTTTTAAAAGTTTGATTCCGACAAATCACTGAATTTTCTCACTGAACTTTTTATGAATTCTCTCAAAAACAATAAAAAAATAAGCTTACCTGATTCCCCATTCTAGTGCCAGGTGACATCCTCATCCTCTAGCCGGCTCACATCCTCTGCCCTGTGCTGGGTTCCCGGCTTCTCGCTCTTCGCTGCAGGGAGGGGCTATTTATACCAGCATGTGAGCTGACGTCAGCTCACTCTGCCGGTATCAAAGATCCCTCCCTGCAGAAGGGAGTGAGATATCAGAGGCGGGCGCAGGGCATCTCTGGGGGTGGGGAAGGGGGGGGGGGGCAAGAGGCATGCCCTTATTTAAGAAAAAACTTGGTGGGGTCAGCCCTATATGAGTAAAACCTGCACATCTATGGGGCCTAGTAGACCAGGGTGCGGAGGCCGAGCAGCCAGCCCCGTCCTTGAAGGCAACCTGCCTGTATAGCTCTTATGGGCCACGGGCTCTTCTGCACCACTCTGGGCTCTGGGGATGCAGGTAATGGGGCGGGGGGTGCTATGGCAAGCCATCCGCTTTATGGCAGGTGACTTGCCAGCCCCTCCTGCCCTGTGAACTGGTATAGGAGTCTCAAGGTTTCCTTAACAGTTCACAAAAGGATTCTGGATTCTGACGAGAGCGGCACTGGGCAGCGACCGGAGGACAGCGAGAGAGCAGATGAGTTTTTACTTTTTTACTTGTAGGATTTCAGGGATGTTCTACATGAATCACAAGAAATTTGGATTTGTGGCTAATCGAATTTTCCCTGAAACCTTATATATTGCCAAGGACAGATGCAGACACTTAATTATTTTGCTCAGGAGAGATGCAGACAGAAAATTATTTTGCCCAGGAGAGATGCAGAAATATTTTGCCCCAGACAACCACAGAATTATTTTTCCTAGGACAGATGCACACAGGGAATTATTTTGCCCTGACAGATGCAAAGCCAGAATTATTTTGCCCGGGACACCCACACCGACTGCCACCTGTCAGTGGTGCATATCAAAAGGGTTGGTGGGGCTGCATCCTGGCCACATGACACACGTGGTGTTAAGGAACTCTCTCACCCTATGGAAAAAAAATGTACATATTTAAAACTCCTCATCTATTGTTTATAAATATGCTTTTTATTTTTTCAAATTAGATCCCCCCACCCCTTAAATTTGCATTAATAGGCTTTTCTTAAAATAGTTATACCAACCTATTGATTGCAGTAGAGGGCCAGTACTGGCTGCTTGCTGCACTGAAGCCCCTGTTGTCCTGAATCCCCTTGTTAACAGATTTTAATTTATTCAGAGGAATTTCTAGCTTATGGCATCCATGTCAGTGTGTGTAACAAATGACACAGCTTAAATGTTATATTTGGATGCTTTGGGGGTAGTCAATTACTTACAAGTGCCCCCTCATCATCTTCAAGTCAATCATCTACAAGTCTCCTGCTTCCTGCATCCATGGTCTGTGCGCTTACTGCAGGCAATGCAAGTTGGATGAAGCAGGGATGCTGCAACCAAGCTTAGACATACAAGGCTAATGTGTGCAGTGCAATCAGATGTGATAGTGCAAGGCCACCTAAATCGGGGGGTTACCAAACTCTGATTTGGTAAACTTTTAATTTTCTTGTCCGTCCTCACAGACAGCAAATGCGGTATCAACAGTCCTGTCCTGCTCCTCATCACAAAACTATGCCCGGACCCTCCAACCCTTCAATGGTTACTATGTTACTAGGTGTCCAATGGGATTAAGTTCCAAACTCACTGCCGGTCACATACGAACTCCCCAGAGCTTTGCTTCCATCCATGTCTCTGTGCTTGTTTGGAGTCATTGTCCTGCTGACCCAGAACCTTTTTATGCAAATCCAACTTTCTGAAATTGGGCCCTACATTGCGACCCAAAATACATTGGAGATCTTCAGATTCTGTGATTCCTTGCACACAGTCAGGGACCCAGTGCCAGATGCAGCAAATCAACCCCCAAACATATTCAGTTTTCAGTAGAATGATGTGCTTTACCAAAAATCTCTATCTTGGTCTCATCTGTCCACAAGAGGATCTGGAAATATCTACTACTTTCTAGGAGAGAAAACGCCTTGATTTACTTTCATTGTTTACCTTGGGGGTAATTCAGCACCAGGCAAAAATGTATATCCAGTTGCATGTATATCATGTCATAACATGTATAAACACATCATAATTTGGGATACTACAGCAGTGCAATATAGGAGCACAGTAAATTATGATTGCCCTTCTTCTCTCCAGCCTTACATTTATCATTGCTTATGTTTTCTTTATATACAGTGATGTAGTATCCAGCCAGGACATAAGCAGGGCTGACATGTATCGCTGGAAGATTTCAGCCTTTTCACCTTGCAGCTCAACCTGCAGTTCAGGTAATGTTAAACTATTTGAAATAATCCCCATATAGCTTACCACCGCTTTTACACATGGTCCACCTTTCCCTTAGTATCACGGGAGCATTAGGCATACAGCTATACTGTATGGTGCCGTCTTTCAGTCTTCAGAAAAGGGGTGCGCTGCCAAGTAGGGTAGATCCTTTATTAGTGACAGTGATGGAGTGAGAAGGATGTGTTTAATCATGTTGGCTGTCTGTCTGGAGCTGCTCCTTCTCATGGTGGAGGTGGGACACTGTATCCGTAGCTTTTGTGCCCCCAAGCCAGGCATGATGAGCTTCAGGCTTCTTTCCAAACCACTGCTACAGCCAATGCCCTGCTGCTGTGATTGGGTTATGGGAGTGTGTGTTTCTCAGTGTATTTTATGTCTTAAAGCAGAACAAAACGCAGGATATCCTCCACAATAACTCAACTTTTCCTGGTCCTAGGGCGCATGCGTGGGTTCTCATTCAATCAGAGACATTTTCCCGTGCATATGTAATGTTCAGCAAACGGCTCTGTATGTGGCAATCTGGAACCAGCAACGGGCGCGCTCCCATCTCCAGCCTACATGAATGGTCAGGGGCGGAAGCGCGCTAACAGCCCAAAGATGCTGGGAATGAGTCCGCCAGTGTTTACATTAGCGAGGAGGCCAGGCAGAAGGTGAGTTTTGTGGAGCCCCAGGGGATTTCACACAGCAGGGCATCCCAAAGATAGATTCCAGGGCTGGTCTTGTTGGAATCTGTTCCGCTTTAAGTGATAGTGAGGAACAGGAAGCTGCCGCTGTGAACATATTGACACCACTAAAAAAAGGAAGTGATATTCAATAGTAAGGGATGTATTAACAGTTCTCTGGATTGGTTCAAAAATGAATTTCTTACTTTAAATGGTAACAAAACTGAATATTTTCCTAGATTTTGTTTTTTCTGTTTTTTCCAGCTGGGGCATCCGGATTTGGGATGGCCCGCTGTGTATATCCATCTGGGATCAGATCACCCATAAACTCATCTTTTCCCCATTCATGGGCCATTTAGCCAACTCCCCTCTAGCTGTGGCCATCTCTGGGCCAGCCATTCAGAAGTTTCTGCCGTGGGATGCATCCCAGGTAAAGGTATAGCGGTGATACGTCCATGGCACCGAGATGCAGCGTGGGCTTGGGAAATCCCAGAGATTCACACAGCTTGGCACCCCAATTCAGGTGCCCCTGAAACAGTGAGTCCACCCTTTAATATGCATTTCCAACACACATATTAAAGCAAAACAAAAGTCAAAAAATGAACTACCTGGTCTATAGCATTTTCTATGAAAGCAAAAAAATCAACCTAAAACAAATTTAGATACTCAACAGCACATACAGGATCAAGCTACATGCAGCTATCAAAAATGATATTCATTGGCTTCTCTAAGCATAAAGCAATGTGATGTCTCCGCAGGAATCTCATCTGCCTATGCTCTGTGCATCCGCTATGACGGGAGGGAAGTGGATGAATCATACTGTGATCCAGTTACAAGGCCAGAGCCCACTCAGGAATTTTGCCTAGGAAGGGAATGTATGCCCAGGTGAGAATACAGAGAGACAAATATCGTTATTTTCTTTAATAACTATATATATATATATATATATATATATATATATATATATATATATATGTATATATATATATATATATATATATATATATATATATTATAATATATTATAATATATTATATATTCACTTATATGGGGGGAGGGGCACCATAGTTACAAGAGGAACACAAAAAACTGAAAGCAGTGGTTGCCACAGGGGCAAGAAGGATGCTGGTTGCCATCTTCCCACCCCAAAATACTGCTGGGGCTTCTGTTTTAAAATGACGTCCTGTCTCTGGTCAGTGGTCACCAAGCAGGAAGTGAGTCTGGAATTGTCTAATGGAGATGTATTACCAATCATTTTTTCCTGAAGTTGGTCCTAGTCCTGAAGTGTAAACCTTACAGGTTGCTAAAAGACCCATGTGCACTAATGGGATGATGAGGGAGAAAAGATTAGTCATTTTTTTTAAATTTGCCTGGACAGACCCTTCAATGGTTGTGATGCATTTCAAAGTGGGGCAGTTATGGCCTAGAGGTAGAGGAAGTCGGCTTGTGTCTGGAAAGTGATCCCCAACCATGGGACATGACTTAAGTTCTCTTGAGCAAGGCACCTAACCCCCAATTGCTCCCTGGGCGCTGAGTTTAGGGTGACTTACTCCCTCGGGCACATGTGCCCTTCTCTGTCCCTTAGTGTGGAATTTGGCTTGATGGATTGGGCAGAATTGACAGATACCTGCATGTTCTTGAATCTGCCCAGTCCTATTTAAATATCACTTGTAATGTATCAGTTCAGGAGTTTTCTTGCACTTTTACTAGCTCTGGGTTGAGTTGAACTGATGTGCTTAACTATGTGGCACAGACTTTACTGTTGTCCCTTCAATGTTATGTTTTCTTTGGAGGTGGGAGTCTAGTGGTTGGAGTGAATGTTCAAAGAGTTGTGGACAAGGAATCCAAGTCCGATCTGTTCGCTGCTGGAAGATGCTGGCTCCAGGGTTGGACAGCTCTGTGTATGATGAGCAGTGTGAAGGTGCCCAATTGCTAAAACCACCTCAGAGAAAAGTGTGCAAAAACAAACCATGTGGCCCACAGTGGGAATCTTCAGAGTGGTCTGAGGTAAGAGTAACCTTGTTTAGTTAATGTTTTGTTTTGTTAATTAATAGTTAATAGGAAGTTTATGTCGTCACCTTCTATATTTCCAGCCCAGTGCCCCAAATCCTGTGTTTCTTTTTTTATTAAAGCCAAATGCCCAATAATCTCACACGAACACGAACAGAAATTAGAATGAAATGGCAGCCATATATACTAATTAAATCAGTTTCTACTAAACTGTCACATAAGGGTTGATTCATAGTCATGCACCTACGCATTTGCACATGTTTTTGGAGCACCAAGTTGCGCATTACTTAAGGCAAAAATGTGGCCATGAACGCGCGCCAATGCAGAAACTTGTGCCTGAAATTCTCTGCGAGCGCATATTTGGCTTCCCAAACTGACACATGCGATTTATGGGGTGTTTAGAGGGCAGAAAAGCGTGCGCAAATGTGTAAATTTTCAGAGTGAATTTTGCAAAAAGCTGGAGTAAACTACCTACTTCACTGACTAACAGGTTTATTACATTCATAAAACACGTCGGTAGCATCCGGCTTGTTTTTTTTTAGCAATGAAAGCCGCAAGTTTTCAATGTCCAAAAGTGGACACTGGGGTTTTCAAAAATCAGGGTATACCAAATAAAACACAACACCTGGAAAATAAGGAGAAATAAGCCCCTATAAATAAGTGATACCTAAATATTTCCCCCCTTTCTTTACTGTTTCTCATTTGTGATTTTGTCTCTCCAGCTTCTGTGTTTTAGGCAAATCTCTGTTCTGTCAGGTGACAGGGAATATACTCCAAGATGGAGAATAGAGATTCAGAAGCTGGAGAGAAAAAAATGCAATTGAGAAACAGTAAAGAAAGGGGAAAAACATGGGTGGGCACTGGGAATAGTTAAGGGCTTTGCCATCCAAATGGGCATGGGGCAGGGCCATTTGCACTTCCAAACAGCAGAATTGGAAGGCGTCTGAAGAGGAATTCTGCGCTTGCTGGGAGCACATGCCATTTGGTGCAATCCCCACGTGAAGCCATGAATCAGGCGTCTAGGTACATGCGGAATCGTTTGCGCTTGGTTTGAGGTTTTTTGTGCACCGACCATGAATCAACCCTATAATGGCAGTTAAGTTGAAGTGCTCCCCAATGCTGAGCTGTGTGCACTTGTGGTGAGGGGTAGTCTGTATAATGAAATAAAACACACCACACCAGATACTGTAAATAAGAACCAATTTAGAATAGCTGGTGTATATAGCCACTGGATTAAGGCAATAAATGACTGTAGAAGAATCTAGTATAATTTCTACTTGAAGAATATGGGGGGGGGGGGGGGGGGAGAATATCTCAAACAAAGGATACATTTGTGTCTAGGTCACTTTATCATATATGGCTATTTGGATAACATTAAGACACACTGTATGCTCTGTGTAATTTAATCAATCTATCAATACACACACAATCTATTTAAAATGTAAGATTAACTCTATATAATAAACTTCAGATAGATGATGTTCTAAATGTGTAACTATGCTGTAAATAGTGAGGAGAACTGAGAAAAGTTCACTTATCCTTAGACCAAACAATCTTGGTGGAAAATGTCCTGTTATTGCTGACTAAAATGGTGCGGTTCCTTTAAATATTTTCTGGATATTTCTTTCTTCAAGCGGTCACGGCCTCAAAAACTCCCCTAAATAAAATTACCAAGGGCGTCCTCCAACCGTGCTGAGTCCCTTTCTTTTTGCTCCGCGGGAGGCTTCACACAGTGAATAACACACAAAAAAAAAAGTCTTTACACCCCTCACACAGTTCAGCATTGAGGTAAATAAGGAGAGAGTTAGTTTCAACCAAAAACTTCACTGTGGCCCTATAATTTATGTGGGCTCAGAAACACATACAGACACGTAAGTGCTCCCTTTGACCCACCTCACAGACTCTGCTCCATCAGAGCTGTGCTGTGCCTTTTATAACCTGCTGGAATTACCTCACCAGCCTCTCTCTCATGGCTGGTCCCACCCACACACACACACAGAAGAGTTTTCCAGAACCCTCCTAGCAGAGGTTTGTTATATATCCGTTACACATTTCCCCCTTTTTTTTATTAGCAGTCCTCTGCCTATAATTGATAATTTTCCAAGTATTGTGGAAGCTGCCCTCTAGTATCTCTTTTTGGATATCTAGCTTCTATTTCAGAATCCCTCGCTTCCCCCCTTTCCTCCTCAATCTGTTGGGGAAAATGTCCTTGGGGGTCTCCTATGAGGGATAAGGGCTCCACTCCCAGTTCTATTTCTTCTACCTGTTCCTCTGTTAAACTTAGCTCCCTTTCCATGGGTCTCTTTTTTTCCTTGTTTGACCCTGCAGGAAGTTGGGGTTGGGTGACCCACCAGTCATCCTCCTCTAACCAATTGTTTTTGTTGTTGGGACTATCCACAGACGTCTTTACCAGCTCTTCTTCGGAAGTCATTATAAATCCACATGGTCTAAGCAAGTTCCGATGTAACCGCCGTTCTGATCCCTTCCCATCTTCTCTTTTCACGTCATACACAGGCAAATTAGGAAAAGGCTGCTTTATTACAACATAAGGATCAGTTTCCCATTTTGCAACAAGTTTTTCTTCGTGCAAAGGTTCGACGGAGGTTTTTAACCTTTGATGGACCATTTCTTTGCTTCGTAATAAGCGCCGCCTATATTCCTTAACCCATTGATCAGTAGCTCTAGGTTCAACCACTTCTTGGGTTCCCAGCACGAAGTCCAGCGGTAATCTTCCTGGTCGCCAAACATTAAGTAGTATGGTGTAAATCCTGTGGATGAGTGTAACATATGGTTATAAATCCAAACCACATCATCTATATGTTCAGGCCATTGTTCAAGCTTTTCACTTCCCAGGGTTCTGATTAATTCCAACAGGGTTCGATTAAATCTTTCACAAACCCCATTTCCCTGAGGATGGTAGGGACTAGTATGTACTTTACGAATTCCATGAAGCTGGCACAGTTCCTTAATTATTTGTGCTTTGAAATTAGCGCCTTGATCAGAAAGTAGTCTACGGCAGCCATAAGGTCTGAATACATTTTTCCATAGTAGACAAGCCGTAGTATGGGCTGTTTGATCATGAGTGGGAATCACTATTGCAAATTTTGTAAAATGGTCTACACAGACCATAGCAAATTGATGTCCAGAAGAGGACTCTGTCAACAGGTCAAATGGCTCATTAGCCACTATAGTCATAGGTTGGGTGTGTTGTTCTTGGCCTTTATCGATATTGCATTCTTTACAACTTTTACATGCTTGGTCTAGGTGCTCCCTCATCCGTGGTAAATAAAAGTACCTTCTTCCCAGAGCCTCCAATTTATCGCCTTGGAAGTGACCACCCATTTGGTGTAGAATTGAACTAATACCTTCCACCATTTCAATTGGCACTACAAAATGCCAAACACATCGCTCTTCTCCATTTTCCCATGCACGGCGATACAGAACTCCATCCTTGATGAACAATTTGTCCCATTGTCTACAAATGGCTCTTCCTCTATCAGTCAACAGTTTTCTCTCCCAGTAAGAGGGTTTATCACCAATTTTAAGGTGAGTCAAAATTTTCAACAAATGTGAGTCTTCAGACTGCCATTTCTGCCATTCCCCTTTGTCACATATTTCTGCAGTTGTAGCATTTATCTGAACCTCCTCAATCTCTTCTTCTCTGATTTCCAATGGGCGAACTCGTAAGGGAGGAATTTCCACTTCTTCTAACATCTGATCGGAATCAGTGTCCAGTTTCCCCAAGGGGAAGCGAGATAGGGCGTCAGCATTGGTATGATTATGTCCTGGCCTATAGTGAATATGATAATCAAATGAGGCCAATGGAGCTACCCACCTCTGTTCAATGGCTCCCAGCTTAGCAGTATTGAGGTATAGTAAAGGGTTGTTATCAGTAATGATATCCACTCGACCCCCGGTTAGATATTCACGAAATTTTTCAGTTACCGCCCATACAATTGCTAGGAGTTCAAGACGAAATGAACTGTAGTTACTAGGATTCCTTTCAGTCGGTCTGAGAGAGCGACTGGCATACGCAATGACTCTCTCTCTTCCTTCTTGTTTCTGTGCCAGAATTGCACCTAATCCCTGGAGACTGTCATCAGTTTGTAATATAAATGGCTTACTGTAATCAGCGTACCCCAAAACTGGAGCCTCTAAAATGTTTGCTTTAGTTCATTGAAACTTTTTTCCTGTTCCTCTTTCCATACAGATTGGATGTTTCCGGCCACACATTTGTTTTTACCTTGCGGTTTACCTCTAAGTAGTCGATGGAGAGGTTCTGCACTTTGAGCAAATCCTTTGATATACCGCCTGTAGTAGCCAACTAGTCCCAGGAAACCTCTTACTTCCTTCACAGTATTTGGCCGAGGCCAATTTTTCACGGCCTCCATTTTTTCTGGGTCGGGTGCTATTCCCGATTCTGCAACTATATGCCTGAGATATTTGATTTGTTGTTGAGCGAATTTGCATTTGTTGGGTTGCAGTTTGAGTCCAAATGCAATAATTCTTTGTAATACTTGTTCAATATGTTCTAAATGTTCCTGGAAATTTCTAGAAAAAATTATCACATCATCCAGGTAGATGAGAACGGTTTGATAGTTTAAATCTCCCAGACATCGTTCCATGAGTCTTTGGAAAGTACTGGGGGCATTTGACAGTCCGAATGGCATCCGGTTAAACTCATTCAGTACCATGGGTGTAATGAGCGCTGCCTTTGGTTTATCTTGCTCTCTAATAGGCACTTGCCAATATCCGCAGGCTAAATCCAAGGTAGTATATAAGGTAGCTTTTCTTAATGCCGCCAATGATTCCTCCACTCGTGGCAAGGGATACGCATCTTTTAATGTCAAAGCGTTTAATTTTCTATAATCTACACAGAACCGGCGTTGTCCATTTTTCTTTCGGACCAGTACAATGGGAGAAGCCCAAGGACTCTGACTTGGTCTCACCACTCCTCCTTCTATCATTTTATCCAATATATCCTTTACTTCTTGATAAAGTGCTGGGGGAATATTTCTATAGCGTTCACGACTTGGTTTGTCCTCAGATGTGAATATATGATGTTCAATAGCTGAAGTATCTCCCACGTCATCTTCTGTTAGGGCAAAAGCTGTTAAATGGAGATTTCAGCATGTTTTTTCTGATGGGGTTTCTCTAGGACAGAATTAACAGTGGACTCTACTGCATGTACTTCAGCTATCAAGAAATGGCGGAACAAAGTTATGGGTATCTGTCATAGATTGAGGAGTCTGACAGAAACTACACCTTTTGTGACATGGGAGAGAGTACGTCCTACTAACCATTCCCCATTCACTCCAAATTCTCTGATTGGTTCCACTAGCACAGGGATACCTTGGACTCTACAATGACCCCCCACCCTCAAGGGTATGATTACCTCTTTTCTAGGGGGGGGGACTATTTTTTTCTTAGTGGGTGTGTGTATAACTCTCACCCTCCCTCTGTTTTTACGCAAGGTGTAATGTATGCTACATACTCTTTTCAACTTGAGCAACCATTTTTGATCATTTCGTTTTTCAGAGATTTGGGACCAATATGCTGGTCCAAATTAATTAAACATTAGACCATCCAATTCCCGAAGAACATTCATTCCCAATATTACTGGAGTAGATGGCAATGCAGTGTTTTGTGTGACGATCAACCCTTTTTGACCAATAATTTTATCAAAAAGTTCAATGTCCACCCAAGTCACCCCCAGTATGGGTAAAGGTTGGTCATTGCCAGCCTTTAACTTAATGTCAATCTCATCCAATTTATCCAGGTTGGCAGCGATCTGAAGATAGGTTTCGTTATTAATTAATGACACCTCCGAACCAGTATCAATTAAACAACTTATCATCTGTCCATTAATTTTTGCTTTTATCACTGGGCAATTGCCCACTACCACCGGAAATAACTCTGGAGTCTTAGTATCATCGCCTCCTACAGCTTGCCCCTCAGCTGTAGGATGCAGTTTAAAGGTCTGTAGTTTAAAGGTCGAGGGTGAGGAATACCAGACTCCGATGACCCGGAAACAGAACCTCCTGAACATTGTCTTGCTAGATGGTCAGGTTGACCACACCTCCAACATCGACGTTGGTCAGGTCCTTGAGAGTCATATTCTGCTCTTCGATATCCCCGTCCTCCCGCCCCTTTACTCATAACGGCTTCTTTTAATGGGGCTAATTCTTTTTTAAAACAGTAGTTAGGCTTTCCCCTAAACTTTTTATAGCATCTGTCAAAACTTTTGTTTCTTCCCATTTTGCTTCCCTGTAGCCCTCCCCCTTTTCTTTGGTTTGTATTGGTTGAGTCCAATAGAGATTCATATTTCCCTTATCTCGATTTTGATCTAAAGCTTTCACTAATATGCGATCAAATTCTACATCTTCATCAGCCCTGACCATATCTCTTAAGGACCTTTTCAGAGCAGGGTTTCTTATTCCATTAATAAATTGATCCTTTATTATTTGGTCCATCGCAGGGGTCTGATCATCCTCACTCCCCTCACTTTTGGAAATTTTTTTCCAAAGTTTTTGTAATGTCACAGCAAATTTCTGAATTGACTCTCCCTCCAACTGTTTGCGACCATAAAAACGAGTTTTGCATTCTGCTGTCTCAGTTGTCTCCCCATACAGTAACTCTAGCCTTTTTATAATGATATCCAGACTAGTTCTCTGAGATTGAGGCAACACCAGTATAGCCTCACGAGCGTCTCCCTCCAGTTATTGTAATGCCAGGTCAACTTGGTGTGCAGGTTGGACTTGATATAATCTGGCAGTAGTGCGTAGCCTTTCTGCCCAATCTCCCATTGCCAAATTATATCAATCAAATTTAGGTACATTGACTCCCGCTGTTCCCATAGGCACAATAATGGGGAGGGGAGACCCAACCCCACTAGTTTGGCTAGACATTGTTTCACTAGATTCACAGGCATCTGCCGAGGACTTCATGGCACGGAGTTTTTGATTCTGCCGACTACTCCAAAAATATGTGGTGAGGGGTAGTCTGTATAATGAAATAAAACACACCACACCAGATAAATAAGAACCAATTTAGAAAGTCTTTACACTCCTCACACAGTTCAGCAGTGAGGTAAATAAGGAGAGAGTTAGTTTCAACCAAAAACTTCACTGTGGCCCTATAATTTATGTGGGCTCAGAAACACATACAGACACAGAAGTGCTCCCTTTGACCCACCTCACAGACTCTTCTCCATCAGAGCTGTGCTGTGCCTTTTATAACCTGCTGGAATTACCTCACCAGCCTCTCTCATGGCTGGTCCCGCCCACCCACACACACAGAAGAGTTTTCCAGAACCCTCCGGGGTTTGTTATATGTCCGTTTCACACTGTAACTGAATCTAACATCGCTGGAAAGCACCAGGGGGCGGGGTTGGGCCAAAGAACAGTATGACTGACTGCATCCAATTTGTGATCTTATGGATATTGGGCAAAGGCTTTAGGAAAAAATGAAACACAGGCTGCTTTGGGGCAGTGGGCTAGGGATAGAAGCTGTCAACATAAACTTCCTTTATGGTTATAGGATCACTAAATTGGACCTAAACTCAATCTTGCTACTCGTCGCCAGGGAGAGTCCTGGATGATCACACCAGCATTTAGCCCTGCATAAGACAGACCCCAATTTGGAACTGATTTAATAAATTGCTTAGAAATGTAAAATTAGTACACTCTGCCACTGAAAAAAATATATATATACATAATTTAATTCTACCTCAAAAATATGCCAACAAAAATTAATATAACACCCTGTCTTATTTTTGGGGAAACACGGTACTTCTTCTCATCCCCCCCCCCCGGGTTGCATCTGGGCTGACCCACAGTTTAATTGTAAAAGCACAACTGAGAACATGCTAAAATACTTTCGGCTTCTGTATTCTATTGCTGTATTCCGGTGCTGCAGAGGGACAGATGCTCTCTTATCTCTCTCCGCTGGATTAGAAAAAACGTAGGGTTTAAAACTAAGCCAAAATTAAGAGGCTCAATTTTTCTACATTAAAGTGGACCAAAACCCAGAATTTTGACTATCCTGGGTTTTGGTCCTTGGCTCCAGCTGTGTGAAACTCTCCAGGTCGCCTGAACTAACTCACCTCTCCCCGGTCCGATGAAGCATGCACAGTCCAATCAACACGCTCGGAATCCGCTCCTGCCTACTCGTGTAAGGATCATCTAGCCAAGTCCTGACGAGTGGACACGAGTGCACCAGCGGCCGTGTCCCCGCTACCCTCTAACAGGGAGAGTGTCCGCGCCGGCCATTCACAGATGCCTGCTAGGGCTATAGTAGGAAGTGGTGCCGCTCATGTATGTGTCGCTGGATTGGGGAGAAGTTGAGTTTACTGGGCAACCTGGGAGTTGTACACACTGGGGCATCCTGAATCTGGATGCCCCGAGGGGAGCGAATATGGAGTCTCATAGACTCCAAGGTGGGTTTTGGTTCACTTTAAGGAGTTGCTTTGAGGGTATTGAAACACCATCACATGGCTTCAGAGCAGCCTGGTTATTTGAAGAGGACAGGACTTCTTAGGAAAGAAAAACAATATTGTATTATTGCCCGTTGAGTCAGAAGTTGATCTACCATAAAACAGATATATATCAGTAGGATCAGCTATTATTTTCCAGTTGAGAACCAGTTGGATTCCAAAAATGTTTTCTCCATGTGTCTTTTGCACAGTGCACTGCTACCTGCGGGTCTGAGGGAGTAGTGAGGAGGGAGGTCAAATGCTCAACAGAACTGGGCCAGTGTGATGAGAGCCTAAAGCCTTCCCTGGAAAAGCCTTGTCTGGGACCTCCCTGTGACCACCACTGGACAACATCTGAATGGGAACCAGTGAGTATTACTCCATTATGTTACTCCACTTATTCCACAAACAGGGCATTTTATAGCAAAACATAAGCACATGAATGAATATTAACTATTGGATCTCTTATTAAATGTCCTTTTATGTAATTTTCTTGATCCTGTTGCATGCTGTGTGTTTGAATCCTAATTCATTAATTGCTATATCTGCTATACTGACTCTAACTCTCTGACCTAATTTTTGTCAAGTTTTTGGTGGTCCACCTTATTGTTTTCCTCCTCTAGAAGTAAAATAAACATTTGACTTAGAATGTGCCCCTAGACCCGTGATTTACATTGTTTCCAAGTTTCTTATATAGTTTAGCTTCTGGCTACAAATCCCAGAAGCCTTCCACTGACAAAGGTGAGCTCCCCTCTCTCCAGAAACCAGGGCTGAAAAAAAAAATAGGCAGCAGTAGACACATACATCCTTTCCCAGGGAAGAATGCTGCCAGTAACACTTTAGCTACTGTAACACAAGATGAGGAGGGGGAATTACAGCAGGAGGGGTTGCTCACCCAAATGGGACATTGAGCATTGAGTGTTTCACTTTGCAACTTCATCCCTACTCCTTCTTTTTGTTTTAGTGTTCCTATTTACTTTCATGTTATGTGAGTATTTCTATAAATTTTCTCAAAACTTAGGGTAAAGAGGAGGTTAAAGTTGACCAAAACCCAGGATTTTGACTATCCCTGTTTTTTTCCCTTGCCCTTGGGGCACCCGCTCCACTGTGCGCAGCCCCCCAGGTTGCCCAGTTTAATTCACCTTTCCCTGTCCTACGCTGCATACATGGCCTCTTGTCCAATTAGCGTGCTCAGATCAACTCATGTCAGCTCATCTAAGATTCGTCTCCATCTGAGCCTAGGCGAAGCCTAGCTGAACGCGCCAATTGCCGCATCCCCACTACCTTTAAGACTCGTTTCCATCCGAGCCTAGCCGAAGCCTAGCTGAGCATGCCGACGGCCGCATCCCCCCTACCCTCTTGCAGGGAGTGTGCCCGTGTCGGCAATTCACAAATCCCTGGTTACCCCTGGGAGAGGGAATCAAGCAGCCCTGGGTTTTGGTCCACTTTAAGTGTAGGCCTAAGATTTTATGTTATCTTCACAAGGTGCAGTTACATTTGCCTCTGGTTGGGCTAAAACAGGATTCTCAACCTTTTGACAAGCATGGACCATTTAAATAGGTTCTAAATTATTATTTTTTGAATAGCATAAAGAAAATTTACTCTCTGTCTCTGCATAATCCTCTCGTATGTCCTTCCACCACACCTCTACATTCATATATAACAATCTTTACATGTTAGAAATACACAGCTGATTGGTTTATCTCTCTGAATATACTGTAGGATCCCTTATTTATAGCTCTCCCCCATCATCCCTGTACATCTTAACCATTAACATCTTAACCCACCAATGCTAATCACTGTTAACCAGCTAACCAAATTATTGTGCCAAAGATTTCACCCAGGGGTGGTGTTGTATAGTCATTATAACCATGTTCCTCCAAGGCACCGCGGTCACCTCTGTTTCGCAATGCACCCTTCCTATATCACACGTGCAATCACTCATACTTACAGTAGCTCCTATTTAACTACCTTTACACATTTTATTTTCCTCTTCCACTTTCCACAGTATAGGGGTCAGGGCAGAGGTTAGAATTTAATTTAGGAATAGAGGTATTGGCATAGGACAGCAGGATCGGCGATGGATTGGAGGTGGGCAGAAAAAACAAAAAAACAAAAGACTTCTTTTCTCTGGATGTGTGTTTTTTTTACATTGAACCCTTTGTGAACTGGTAAGAGGTCCTTGAGGCCCCTATACCAGTTTACAGGGCAGGAGGGGCTGGCAAATCACCTGCCACAAAACGTCTGCCCCATTACCTGCCTCCACAAAGCCTGGGGGAGTGCAGAAGAGCCTGCAGCCCATGTGGACTATGTGGGTTGGTAGCCTTCAGGGCCGGCCGCTCGCCCTCTGCGCCCTATTCTATCAGCTCCCATACTTCTAGAAGTATCTTTCACAAATGGTCATCTGTTATAACCATTTGCACTGGTATCTGATTGTTCATCATGTTTCCTATGTATGTGCTGAATAACGCATCTTGTTAAATTTCTGGGCAACGAACCATTCACCTTGTCAGCAGTTATTTGACTTTTTTCTTAATTCAGACTTTGCATGTTGATGAACTGGAAAGACCTATTGCCTATAACATCTTTATTTCTACAGTGCAGTAAGACATGTGGCTCTGGACATCAGGTCAGAGAGGTAAAGTGTTATCAAGGGGAAGAGCTAAGCCAAGGATGTGATCCTTCTAAGAAGCCAGAAACCAGACAAACATGCCAGCCCCAGCCATGCCCAACTGAGGTTCCAGGTAAGAAAGTTTATGTGCTGACACAGGGCATGCAATACCTGATGCTACAGTCAAAGCAAATTAGTTAGCATCAGGCACTATGACTTCCAGCACCGTTGTAGACAGGGAAGCGTCAGCGCCACACAGCGCCACGTTTTTGGCCTCAGCGGCAAACAGTGTCTGATTCAAGAAATAAAAAAAGGCAGTGCCAATGTGGCGCCAGTTAGTGTATTATTTAACAGTGGTGCCAAAAAAGGCTGCAGGGCCGAGCGCTCTGGTTGAAGCAGCGCCAGATGAAACTTGGCACAGTAGCTCAAGATCCCATAGATCCAATACCTGATGCTACAGTCAAAGCAAATTAGTTAGCATCAGGCACTATGACTTCTAGCACCGTTGTAGACAGGGAAGCGTCAGCGCCACACAGCGCCACGTTTTTGGCCTCAGCGGCAAACAGTGTCTGATTCAAGAAATAAAAAAAAGGCAGTGCCAATGTGGCGCCAGTTAGTGTATTATTTAACAGTGGTGCCAAAAAAGGCTGCAGGGCCGAGCGCTCTGGTTGAAGCAGCGCCAGATGAAACCTGGCACAGTAGCTCAAGATCCCATAGAGCACATAGGCAGAACTGGATTGAAGTGTTTAATGCTTATAGTTAGTAAAGTGTTGAAGTGTGCTGGTCATTCCTGAGGTTGCTGTAATTTACATGGTGAGGCTGAAACATCTGTATCGTCGCTTTAATGGTGGCCATATCGAGTATTTGTGTTGCACTAAAGAGCAGATGTAAAATAAATAAGACAATAAAAAAAGATGTGTCAAGTACTAGAGATGAGCGAGTAGTGAAATATTCGAAATTTCGAATTTCGATTCGAATAGACCGCGTTACTCGACTACTCGACCGAATATCGAATCCCATTATAGTCTATGGGAAAAAAATGCTCGCCACTTGGAAATCTCAATTCGACCACTTGGAGGTCACCAAGTCCACCCTGAAACATCAGAAAATGATGCCAACACTGCTGGAATGCAACTGGGACAGCAGGGGAAGCATGTCTGGGTGCATATAACGCGCCCAAGTCGCACTATTACGCCACTATCACAGCCACTCAACAATACACTCCAAACACAATATAACTTCTACGTAAAGTGAGACAAGACAAGGAAACCTTCTTTCCTCTACATTGCCATGGACCCCAAGCCAAACTGTACAAAAAAGAAGAACAAAATTCTGCACCCCTTAAAATCACGTTGCCTAATGACAACCACAGATGGCATAGGCAAGGGGGAAAATAAATAGACCCCACCCCTAATTGTCATTGTGTGTGTGTGTGTGTGTGTGTGTGTGTGTGTGTGTGAGATGTGGTCAGACATGTCCTCTTGTGTCATTGTGTCACCCCAGCAGTAAGGGAAGCTTAAAGGAGGAGGTTTGTTACAGTGTGTCACCCCAGCAGTAAGGGAAGCTTACAGGAGGAGGTTTGTTACAGTGTGTTACCCCAGCAGTCAGGGAAGCTTACAGGAGGAGGTTTGTTACAGTGTGTTACCCCAGCAGTAAGGGAAGCTTACAGGAGGAGGTTTGTTACAGTGTGTCACCCCAGCAGTAAGGGAAGCTTACAGGAGGAGGTTTGTTACAGTGTGTCACCCCAGCAGTAAGGGAAGCTTACAGGAGGAGGTTTGTTACAGTGTGTTACCCCAGCAGTAAGGGAAGCTTAAAGGAGGAGGTTTGTTACAGTGTGTCACCCCAGCAGTCAGGGAAGCTTACAGGAGGAGGTTTGTTACAGTGTGTCACCCCAGCAGTCAGGGAAGCTTACAGGAGGAGGTTTGTTACAGTGTGTCACCCGAGCAGTAAGGGAAGCTTAGAGCTGAGACCTCTTAAAAATTGTGTGGAGGCCCAAGATCTGAGACCTCTTAAAAATTGTGTGGAGGCCCAAGAGCTGAGACCTCTCAAACATTGTGTGGAGTCCCAAGAGCTGAGACCTTTTAAAAATTGTGTGGAGGCCCAAGAGCTGAGACCTCTCAAACATTGTGTGGAGTCCCACGAGCTGAGACCTCTTAAAAATTGTGTGGAGGCCCAAGAGCTGAGACCTTTTAAAAATTGTGTGGAGGCCCAAGAGCTGAGACCTCTCAAACATTGTGTGGAGTCCCACGAGCTGAGACCTCTTAAAAATTGTGTGGAGGCCCAAGAGCTGAGACCTTTTAAAAATTGTGTGGAGGCCCAAGAGCTGAGCACTTATTAGTGCTGCAGCTACGGCTGCTTTAGTGAGGGGTAGCTGCTGCTGCTGGAATAGGGACAGAAAGACTTCAGTGGTGTATTACCACCTATATACAAAACTATATACACTCTGCTCAAAACGGCTGCTTTAGTGAGGGGTAGCTGCTGATGCTGGAATAGGGACAGAAAGACTTCAGTGGTGTATTAGCACCTATATACAAAACTATATTTTGCACTACTGTTTTGTGTACTCTGTGCCAACAAAACATTGTTTTATACACGGTGCGTATAGGCACCATTTCACCTTCTGGCAGTATACGGCTGTATAGCCAGGTGTTTTTCTTAAAAATATTTTTATATTTGGCACTACTGTTTTGTGTCCTCTTTACCAACAAAACCTTGTTATATACCCGGTGCGTATAGGCACCATTTCACCTTCTGGCAGTATACGGCTGTATAGCCAGGTGTTCTTCTTAAAAATATTTTTATATTTGGCATAATGCGTGGCCAAAAAAGTAAAACGTCTGAAATGCGGAGGGCTAGCGCAAAGGGACGTGGACGAGGACGGGGGTGCGGAAATGCTGGTGGGGGCACAAACCGCGTTGAAGCCAGTGGGGATACAATGCGTGCTGATGAGGGGCAGCCAGCATTACGCTCATCCAGCTTCCCTGCCTTTATGGGACAGTTATGCGGGGGGCGGGGTACACCTCTGTTAAAGCCTGAGCAGCGTGAACAGGTGGTGCAATGGATGGCCGATAACGCTTCCAGTCACTTGTCCACCACCCAGTCATCCACACAGTCTCACTCTGACCCTCCTTCCTCCCAACCTGGCCAACAGAGTCAGCCCACCCTTGACCCCTCCCAGGACCTCTTTTCGGGTCCTTTTCCAGATGTGCTGCAAGAATCCCAGGAGCTAGCAGAGGAATTTGTTTGTAGTGATGCCCAAACACTTGAGTATCCGCCATCTGCTAGTGATGTGGACCCGGAACCAGCATCTGCTATCATGAGCGATGATGATGAGACGCAGTTGCCATCAAGGGAGGCTGTTGGAATGTCCAGTGGGCAGGAGGAGGAGCAGAGAGAGGAAGTGGAAGAGGAGGTGGTGGACGACGAAATGACCGACCCCACTTGGACAGGGGTGATGTCCAGCGGGGAAAGCAGTGGAGATGCGGTCTGCGCATCACCGAATAAGGCAGCAAGAGGCAGAGGACAGTCCAGAGGCAGAGGACAGTCTAGACAGAGAAGGCAGGCCACAGCCAGCAGGGCCGAAGCTCTTCCCGGCAGCAGGCAGTCGCGCGAAGCTCCCCCATCGAGGCCTCATACTTCTGTGGTGTGGAGATTTTTTAATGTTTGCGCGGATGACAAACTGAGCGCGGTTTGCGCAATCTGCCACTCAAAACTGAGTAGGGGCTCTGAGAAGAGCAATCTGACCACCTCAGGCATGCGCCGTCACTTGGAATTCAAGCACTGGGCTGAGTGGGAGAGAGCAAACGCAATACAACCTGCGCCCCGTCTTGCTGCCACTGCCTCTTCCCCTTTGTTGTGTGCTGCCACTGCGGTCCAGACCTCCAGCCAGGACACCTCCACATCTGCCTCTGCCTCGGCTACTTTGGGGCCTTCTCCTTCAGCCCCCCCTTCCCCCGCATCTTCGTCTGCACCTTCCATCTCCTCGTCCCATCAACTGTCCATCTCGCAGGCGTTCAACCGCAGGCGGAAGTACGTCTCCAGTCACCCCCAAGCCCAAGCCTTAACCTGCCTCATCTCCAAACTGCTAGCCCTGGAGATGTTGCCGTTTTGGCTTGTGGAGACGCAGGCCTTCCGCGACCTGATGGCGGCTGCCGCACCTCGCTATTCCGTCCCTAGCCGCCACTATTTTTCCCGGTGTGGCGTCCCCGCCCTGCACCAGCACGTGTCGCGTAACATCAGGCGGACCCTGAGGTACGCAGTCAGCGCAAAGGTCCACTTGACCACCGACTCGTGGACAAGCGCTTGCGGCCAAGGACGCTACATCTCTTTGACGGCACACTGGGTGAATGTTGTGGAAGCGGGGACGGGGTCGCAAACAGGGACGGCCTACATACCACCCCCGCCCAAGATTGCCAGCACGGGTTCTGATAGACCCCCCTCCTCTTCCTCCTCCTCCTCCTCCTCTGCCTTAACATCGCCCTCAGCCCCTAGCTGGAAGCGTTGCAGCACTGGCACGGGGAGACGTCAGCAGGCGGTGCTTAAGCTCATCAGCTTGGGCGACAGGAAGCACAGCGCCGCAGAGGTGAGGCACGCCATATTGCAGCAGACAGAGATGTGGCTGTCGCAGCTGCAGCTAGGACCAGGCATGGTCGTGTGCGATAACGGCCGTAACCTGGTGGCGGCTCTGGAGCTTGCAGAACTCAATCACGTACCATGCCTGGCCCACGTTTTTAATTTGGTAGTACAAAAGTTTCTAAAGACTTACCCCAACCTGGCAGAGCTACTGGTCAAAGTGCGGCGCTTGTGCGCTCACTTTCGGAAGTCAACTGTAGCTGCTGCTAGCTTAAAAAAAATCCAGCAACGCCTCCATTTGCCTCAACATCGGCTGTTGTGCGACCTGCCCACTCGCTGGAATTCCACCTATTGCATGTTGGCCAGGGTGTGTGAGCAGCAGAAAGCATTGATGGAGTACCAGATGATGCATCCACGCGTGCCTCCAACTCAGCTCCCTCAGTTTGCCAACCACGAGTGGCCATGGATGGCAGACATATGCGATGTATTGCGTATCTTTGAGGAGTCCACTAAGAAGGTCAGCAGCGAGGACGCTATAGTGAGCGTAACCATCCCGCTCCTAGGCGTCCTTAAAGAATCGCTCATCGCAATAAGGGAGAACGCATTGCACACAGAGGAGACGGGGGTAGGAGGAGACGCAACGCAGGTAGACAGTCAGACCACACTTTTGTCTGCTGCTCAGTGGCAGTTGCAGGAGGAGGAGGATGAGGAGGAGGAGGACAACGTGGAGGTGGCTGTGGAAGAGGATGCTGGCGGCGAGGGTAGCAGTCAGGCTGTGTGCGTCCCATTGGTTCAGCGCGGATGGGGCGGAGAGGAGGAGGAAGAGGAGGAAATGGAAAATGATCCTTCTGGTGGGGGCAGTGAGGTCATGCCTACTCAGAGTCTGGCACACATGGCTGACTTCATGCTGGGCTGCTTTTCCCGGGACATACGTGTTGTCCGGATATTGGAGAACAAACTATACTGGGTCTTCGCACTCCTGGACCCCCGGTATAAAGATAACTTCTCCTCTTTTATTCCGGTAGAGGAGAGGACGAATCGATTACTGGAATACCAGAGAGAACTCTTGCAGAACATGATGCAGATTTTCCCACCCAGCATCGCTGGCGGCAGAGAGGAGAGTGTCTCCCAGAGTCTGACAACATCGATCAGGCCCACAGCCACCAGGGGAACACTCTCCAAGGTGTGGGACACGTTCATGTCACCCCCTCGTGCAACTTCCATCACTGCGGGGCCCGCTATCAGCAGGAGGGACAAGTATCGGCGGATGTTGCGGGACTACCTGGCAGACCACACCCCTGTCCTCCCCGATCCCTCGGCGACCTACACTTACTGGGTCTCCAAGTTGGACACGTGGCTGGAACTGTCCCTGTACGCCTTGGAGGTGCTTGCCTGCCCTGCCGCCAGCGTGCTATCAGAAAGGGTGTTCAGCGCAGCCGGGGGCATTATAACCGATAAGCGCAGCCGCCTGTCAACCGACAGTGCCGACAGGCTGACGCTAATCAAAATGAACAGCAAGTGGATTGACCCGGACTTTGCTTGTACAACAGTGGAAAGCAGCCAAGAGTGAAGTGCCATCTGTATGAAGTGCCATTTCCTCCTCCTCCTCCTCCGCCTCCTTAACCGCCGTAGAATTGCTGTATTAATGAAAAAAATTATGGCTCACCTCTTGGGCTTAATACAATCAATTTTTAAGAGGTCTCAACTCTTGGGCCTCCACACAATTTTTAAAAGGTCTCAGCTCTTGGGCCTCCACACAATTTTTAAAAGGTCTCAGCTCTTGGGCCTCCACACAATTTTTAAGAGGTCTCAGCTCTTGGGCCTCCACACAATTTTTAAGAGGTCTCAGCTCTTGGGCCTCCACACAATTTTTAAAAGGTCTCAGCTCTTGGGCCTCCACACAATTTTTAAGAGGTCTCAGCTCTTGGGCCTCCACACAATTTTTAAAAGGTCTCAGCTCTTGGGCCTCCACACAATTTTAAGAGGTCTCAGCTCTTGGGCCTCCACACAATTTTTAAAAGGTCTCAGCTCTTGGGCCTCCACACAATTTTTAAGAGGTCTCAGCTCTTGGGCCTCCACACAATTTTTAAAAGGTCTCAGCTCTTGGGCCTCCACACAATTTTTAAAAGGTCTCAGCTCTTGGGCCTCCACACAATTTTTAAGAGGTCTCAGCTCGTGGGACTCCACACAATGTTTGAGAGGTCTCAGCTCTTGGGCCTCCACACAATTTTTAAAAGGTCTCAGCTCTTGGGCCTCCACACAATTTTTAAAAGGTCTCAGCTCTTGGGACTCCACACAATGTTTGAGAGGTCTCAGCTCTTGGGCCTCCACACAATTTTTAAAAGGTCTCAGCTCTTGGGCCTCCACACAATTTTTAAGAGGTCTCAGCTCGTGGGACTCCACACAATGTTTGAGAGGTCTCAGCTCTTGGGCCTCCACACAATTTTTAAAAGGTCTCAGCTCTTGGGCCTCCACACAATTTTTAAAAGGTCTCAGCTCTTGGGACTCCACACAATGTTTGAGAGGTCTCAGCTCTTGGGCCTCCACACAATTTTTAAAAGGTCTCAGCTCTTGGGCCTCCACACAATTTTTAAAAGGTCTCAGCTCTTGGGCCTCCACACAATTTTTAAAACATAGCAGCCCTAATAAGGGCTCTCAATGACTCTCTTGTCTTCTGGTAGCTGGTATATATGGTGGTAAAAGCGATATTCTGAGCTTCTGGGGCCCTGCCTGCCTACATATGGGCTATATACTGTTCAGCATAGTAGCCCTAATAATAAGGACTCTCAATGACTCTCTTGTCTTCTGGTAGCTGGTATATATGGTGGTAAAAGCGATATTCTGAGCTTCTGGGGCCCTGCCTGCCTACATATGGGCTATATACTGTTCAGCATAGTAGCCCTAATAATAAGGACTCTCAATGACTCTCTTGTCTTCTGGTAGCTGGTATATATGGTGGTAAATGCGATATTCTGAGCTTCTGGGGCCCTGCCTGACTACATAGGATATGAGCTATATACTGTTCAGCATAGCAGTACTAATAAGGGATTAAGGACTCTCTTGTCTTCTGGTAGCTGGTATATATGGTGGTAAAAGCGATATTCTGAGCTTCTGGGGCCCTGCCTGACTACATAGAATATGAGCTATATACTGTTCAGCATAGCAGCACTAATAAGGGATTAAGGACTCTCTTGTCTTCTGGTAGCTGGTATATATGGTGGTAAAAGCGATATTCTGAGCTTCTGGGGCCCTGCCTGACTACATAGGATATGAGCTATATACTGTTCAGCGTAGTAGCCCTAATAAGGGCTCTTAATGACTCTCTTGTCTTCTGGTAGCTGGTATATATGGTGGTAAAAGCGATATTCTGAGCTTCTGGGGCCCTGCCTGCCTACATAGGATATGAGCTATATACTGTTCAGCGTAGTAGCCCTAATAAGGGCTCTTAATGACTCTCTTGTCTTCTGGTAGCTGGTATATATGGTGGTAAAAGCGATATTCTGAGCTTCTGGGGCCCTGCCTGACTACATAGGATATGAGCTATATACTGTTCAGCATAGCAGCACTCATAAGGGATTAAGGACTCTCTTGTCTTCTGGTAGCTGGTATATATGGTGGTAAAAGCGATATTCTGAGCTTCTGGGGCCCTGCCTGACTACATAGGATATGAGCTATATACTGTTCAGCGTAGTAGCCCTAATAAGGGCTCTTAATGACTCTCTTGTCTTCTGGTAGCTGGTATATATGGTGGTAAAAGCGATATTCTGAGCTTCTGGGGCCCTGCCTGCCTACATAGGATATGAGCTATATACTGTTCAGCGTAGTAGCCCTAATAAGGGCTCTTAATGACTCTCTTGTCTTCTGGTAGCTGGTATATATGGTGGTAAAAGCGATATTCTGAGCTTCTGGGGCCCTGCCTGACTACATAGGATATGAGCTATATACTGTTCAGCATAGCAGCACTAATAAGGGATTAAGGACTCTCTTGTCTTCTGGTAGCTGGTATATATGGTGGTAAAAGCGATATTCTGAGCTTCTGGGGCCCTGCCTGACTACATAGGATATGAGCTATATACTGTTCAGCGTAGTAGCCCTAATAAGGGCTCTTAATGACTCTCTTGTCTTCTGGTAGCTGGTATATATGGTGGTAAAAGCGATATTCTGAGCTTCTGGGGCCCTGCCTGCCTACATAGGATATGAGCTATATACTGTTCAGCGTAGTAGCCCTAATAAGGGCTCTTAATGACTCTCTTGTCTTCTGGTAGCTGGTATATATGGTGGTAAAAGCGATATTCTGAGCTTCTGGGGCCCTGCCTGACTACATAGGATATGAGCTATATACTGTTCAGCATAGCAGCACTAATAAGGGATTAAGGACTCTCTTGTCTTCTGGTAGCTGGTATATATGGTGGTAAAAGCGATATTCTGAGCTTCTGGGGCCCTGCCTGACTACATAGGATATGAGCTATATACTGTTCAGCGTAGTAGCCCTAATAAGGGCTCTTAATGACTCTCTTGTCTTCTGGTAGCTGGTATATATGGTGGTAAAAGCGATATTCTGAGCTTCTGGGGCCCTGCCTGCCTACATAGGATATGAGCTATATACTGTTCAGCGTAGTAGCCCTAATAAGGGCTCTTAATGACTCTCTTGTCTTCTGGTAGCTGGTATATATGGTGGTAAAAGCGATATTCTGAGCTTCTGGGGCCCTGCCTGACTACATAGGATATGAGCTATATACTGTTCAGCATAGCAGCACTAATAAGGGATTAAGGACTCTCTTGTCTTCTGGTAGCTGGTATATATGGTGGTAAAAGCGAGATTCTGAGCTTCTGGGGCCCTGCCTGACTACATAGGATATGAGCTATATACTGTTCAGCGTAGTAGCCCTAATAAGGGCTCTTAATGACTCTCTTGTCTTCTGGTAGCTGGTATATATGGTGTTAAAAGCGATATTCTGAGCTTCTGGGGCCCTGCCTGACTACATAGGATATGAGCTATATACTGTTCAGCATAGCAGCACTAATAAGGGATTAAGGACTCTCTTGTCTTCTGGTAGCTGGTATATATGGTGGTAAAAGCGAGATTCTGAGCTTCTGGGGCCCTGCCTGCCTACATAGGATATGAGCTATATACTGTTCAGCGTAGTAGCCCTAATAAGGGCTCTTAATGACTCTCTTGTCTTCTGGTAGCTGGTATATATGGTGGTAAAAGCGATATTCTGAGCTTCTGGGGCCCTGCCTGACTACATAGGATATGAGCTATATACTGTTCAGCATAGCAGCACTAATAAGGGATTAAGGACTCTCTTGTCTTCTGGTAGCTGGTATATATGGTGGTAAAAGCGATATTCTGAGCTTCTGGGGCCCTGCCTGACTACATAGGATATGAGCTATATACTGTTCAGCGTAGTAGCCCTAATAAGGGCTCTTAATGACTCTCTTGTCTTCTGGTAGCTGGTATATATGGTGGTAAAAGCGATATTCTGAGCTTCTGGGGCCCTGCCTGCCTACATAGGATATGAGCTATATACTGTTCAGCGTAGTAGCCCTAATAAGGGCTCTTAATGACTCTCTTGTCTTCTGGTAGCTGGTATATATGGTGGTAAAAGCGATATTCTGAGCTTCTGGGGCCCTGCCTGACTACATAGGATATGAGCTATATACTGTTCAGCATAGCAGCACTAATAAGGGATTAAGGACTCTCTTGTCTTCTGGTAGCTGGTATATATGGTGGTAAAAGCGATATTCTGAGCTTCTGGGGCCCTGCCTGACTACATAGGATATGAGCTATATACTGTTCAGCGTAGTAGCCCTAATAAGGGCTCTTAATGACTCTCTTGTCTTCTGGTAGCTGGTATATATGGTGGTAAAAGCGATATTCTGAGCTTCTGGGGCCCTGCCTGCCTACATAGGATATGAGCTATATACTGTTCAGCATAGCAGCACTAATAAGGGATTAAGGACTCTCTTGTCTTCTGGTAGCTGGTATATATGGTGGTAAAAGCGATATTCTGAGCTTCTGGGGCCCTGCCTGACTACATAGGATATGAGCTATATACTGTTCAGCGTAGTAGCCCTAATAAGGGCTCTTAATGACTCTCTTGTCTTCTGGTAGCTGGTATATATGGTGGTAAAAGCGATATTCTGAGCTTCTGGGGCCCTGCCTGCCTACATAGGATATGAGCTATATACTGTTCAGCGTAGTAGCCCTAATAAGGGCTCTTAATGACTCTCTTGTCTTCTGGTAGCTGGTATATATGGTGGTAAAAGCGATATTCTGAGCTTCTGGGGCCCTGCCTGACTACATAGGATATGAGCTATATACTGTTCAGCATAGCAGCACTAATAAGGGATTAAGGACTCTCTTGTCTTCTGGTAGCTGGTATATATGGTGGTAAAAGCGATATTCTGAGCTTCTGGGGCCCTGCCTGACTACATAGGATATGAGCTATATACTGTTCAGCGTAGTAGCCCTAATAAGGGCTCTTAATGACTCTCTTGTCTTCTGGTAGCTGGTATATATGGTGGTAAAAGCGATATTCTGAGCTTCTGGGGCCCTGCCTGCCTACATAGGATATGAGCTATATACTGTTCAGCGTAGTAGCCCTAATAAGGGCTCTTAATGACTCTCTTGTCTTCTGGTAGCTGGTATATATGGTGGTAAAAGCGATATTCTGAGCTTCTGGGGCCCTGCCTGACTACATAGGATATGAGCTATATACTGTTCAGCATAGCAGCACTAATAAGGGATTAAGGACTCTCTTGTCTTCTGGTAGCTGGTATATATGGTGGTAAAAGCGAGATTCTGAGCTTCTGGGGCCCTGCCTGACTACATAGGATATGAGCTATATACTGTTCAGCGTAGTAGCCCTAATAAGGGCTCTTAATGACTCTCTTGTCTTCTGGTAGCTGGTATATATGGTGTTAAAAGCGATATTCTGAGCTTCTGGGGCCCTGCCTGACTACATAGGATATGAGCTATATACTGTTCAGCATAGCAGCACTAATAAGGGATTAAGGACTCTCTTGTCTTCTGGTAGCTGGTATATATGGTGGTAAAAGCGAGATTCTGAGCTTCTGGGGCCCTGCCTGCCTACATAGGATATGAGCTATATACTGTTCAGCGTAGTAGCCCTAATAAGGGCTCTTAATGACTCTCTTGTCTTCTGGTAGCTGGTATATATGGTGGTAAAAGCGATATTCTGAGCTTCTGGGGCCCTGCCTGACTACATAGGATATGAGCTATATACTGTTCAGCATAGCAGCACTAATAAGGGATTAAGGACTCTCTTGTCTTCTGGTAGCTGGTATATATGGTGGTAAAAGCGATATTCTGAGCTTCTGGGGCCCTGCCTGACTACATAGGATATGAGCTATATACTGTTCAGCGTAGTAGCCCTAATAAGGGCTCTTAATGACTCTCTTGTCTTCTGGTAGCTGGTATATATGGTGGTAAAAGCGATATTCTGAGCTTCTGGGGCCCTGCCTGCCTACATAGGATATGAGCTATATACTGTTCAGCGTAGTAGCCCTAATAAGGGCTCTTAATGACTCTCTTGTCTTCTGGTAGCTGGTATATATGGTGGTAAAAGCGATATTCTGAGCTTCTGGGGCCCTGCCTGACTACATAGGATATGAGCTATATACTGTTCAGCATAGCAGCACTAATAAGGGATTAAGGACTCTCTTGTCTTCTGGTAGCTGGTATATATGGTGGTAAAAGCGATATTCTGAGCTTCTGGGGCCCTGCCTGACTACATAGGATATGAGCTATATACTGTTCAGCGTAGTAGCCCTAATAAGGGCTCTTAATGACTCTCTTGTCTTCTGGTAGCTGGTATATATGGTGGTAAAAGCGATATTCTGAGCTTCTGGGGCCCTGCCTGCCTACATAGGATATGAGCTATATACTGTTCAGCGTAGTAGCCCTAATAAGGGCTCTTAATGACTCTCTTGTCTTCTGGTAGCTGGTATATATGGTGGTAAAAGCGATATTCTGAGCTTCTGGGGCCCTGCCTGACTACATAGGATATGAGCTATATACTGTTCAGCATAGCAGCACTAATAAGGGATTAAGGACTCTCTTGTCTTCTGGTAGCTGGTATATATGGTGGTAAAAGCGATATTCTGAGCTTCTGGGGCCCTGCCTGACTACATAGGATATGAGCTATATACTGTTCAGCGTAGTAGCCCTAATAAGGGCTCTTAATGACTCTCTTGTCTTCTGGTAGCTGGTATATATGGTGTTAAAAGCGATATTCTGAGCTTCTGGGGCCCTGCCTGACTACATAGGATATGAGCTATATACTGTTCAGCATAGCAGCACTAATAAGGGATTAAGGACTCTCTTGTCTTCTGGTAGCTGGTATATATGGTGGTAAAAGCGAGATTCTGAGCTTCTGGGGCCCTGCCTGCCTACATAGGATATGAGCTATATACTGTTCAGCGTAGTAGCCCTAATAAGGGCTCTTAATGACTCTCTTGTCTTCTGGTAGCTGGTATATATGGTGGTAAAAGCGATATTCTGAGCTTCTGGGGCCCTGCCTGACTACATAGGATATGAGCTATATACTGTTCAGCGTAGTAGCCCTAATAAGGGCTCTTAATGACTCTCTTGTCTTCTGGTAGCTGGTATATATGGTGGTAAAAGCGATATTCTGAGCTTCTGGGGCCCTGCCTGCCTACATAGGATATGAGCTATATACTGTTCAGCGTAGTAGCCCTAATAAGGGCTCTTAATGACTCTCTTGTCTTCTGATAGCTGGTATATATGGTGGTAAAAGCGATATTCTGAGCTTCTGGGGCCCTGCCTGACTACATAGGATATGAGCTATATACTGTTCAGCATAGCAGCACTAATAAGGGATTAAGGACTCTCTTGTCTTCTGGTAGCTGGTATATATGGTGGTAAAAGCGATATTCTGAGCTTCTGGGGCCCTGCCTGACTACATAGGATATGAGCTATATACTGTTCAGCATAGCAGCACTAATAAGGGATTAAGGACTCTCTTGTCTTCTGGTAGCTGGTATATATGGTGGTAAAAGCGATATTCTGAGCTTCTGGGGCCCTGCCTGACTACATAGGATATGAGCTATATACTGTTCAGCGTAGTAGCCCTAATAAGCGCTCTTAATGACTCTCTTGTCTTCTGGTAGCTGGTATATATGGTGGTAAAAGCGATATTCTGAGCTTCTGGGGCCCTGCCTGACTACATAGGATATGAGCTATATACTGTTCAGCATAGCAGCACTAATAAGGGATTAAGGACTCTCTTGTCTTCTGGTAGCTGGTATATATGGTGGTAAAAGCGATATTCTGAGCTTCTGGGGCCCTGCCTGACTACATAGGATATGAGCTATATACTGTTCAGCGTAGTAGCCCTAATAAGGGCTCTTAATGACTCTCTTGTCTTCTGGTAGCTGGTATATATGGTGGTAAAAGCGATATTCTGAGCTTCTGGGGCCCTGCCTGCCTACATAGGATATGAGCTATATACTGTTCAGCGTAGTAGCCCTAATAAGGGCTCTTAATGACTCTCTTGTCTTCTGGTAGCTGGTATATATGGTGGTAAAAGCGATATTCTGAGCTTCTGGGGCCCTGCCTGACTACATAGGATATGAGCTATATACTGTTCAGCATAGCAGCACTAATAAGGGATTAAGGACTCTCTTGTCTTCTGGTAGCTGGTATATATGGTGGTAAAAGCGATATTCTGAGCTTCTGGGGCCCTGCCTGACTACATAGGATATGAGCTATATACTGTTCAGCGTAGTAGCCCTAATAAGGGCTCTTAATGACTCTCTTGTCTTCTGGTAGCTGGTATATATGGTGGTAAAAGCGATATTCTGAGCTTCTGGGGCCCTGCCTGCCTACATAGGATATGAGCTATATACTGTTCAGCGTAGTAGCCCTAATAAGGGCTCTTAATGACTCTCTTGTCTTCTGGTAGCTGGTATATATGGTGGTAAAAGCGATATTCTGAGCTTCTGGGGCCCTGCCTGACTACATAGGATATGAGCTATATACTGTTCAGCATAGCAGCACTAATAAGGGATTAAGGACTCTCTTGTCTTCTGGTAGCTGGTATATATGGTGGTAAAAGCGAGATTCTGAGCTTCTGGGGCCCTGCCTGACTACATAGGATATGAGCTATATACTGTTCAGCGTAGTAGCCCTAATAAGGGCTCTTAATGACTCTCTTGTCTTCTGGTAGCTGGTATATATGGTGTTAAAAGCGATATTCTGAGCTTCTGGGGCCCTGCCTGACTACATAGGATATGAGCTATATACTGTTCAGCATAGCAGCACTAATAAGGGATTAAGGACTCTCTTGTCTTCTGGTAGCTGGTATATATGGTGGTAAAAGCGAGATTCTGAGCTTCTGGGGCCCTGCCTGCCTACATAGGATATGAGCTATATACTGTTCAGCGTAGTAGCCCTAATAAGGGCTCTTAATGACTCTCTTGTCTTCTGGTAGCTGGTATATATGGTGGTAAAAGCGATATTCTGAGCTTCTGGGGCCCTGCCTGACTACATAGGATATGAGCTATATACTGTTCAGCATAGCAGCACTAATAAGGGATTAAGGACTCTCTTGTCTTCTGGTAGCTGGTATATATGGTGGTAAAAGCGATATTCTGAGCTTCTGGGGCCCTGCCTGACTACATAGGATATGAGCTATATACTGTTCAGCGTAGTAGCCCTAATAAGGGCTCTTAATGACTCTCTTGTCTTCTGGTAGCTGGTATATATGGTGGTAAAAGCGATATTCTGAGCTTCTGGGGCCCTGCCTGCCTACATAGGATATGAGCTATATACTGTTCAGCGTAGTAGCCCTAATAAGGGCTCTTAATGACTCTCTTGTCTTCTGGTAGCTGGTATATATGGTGGTAAAAGCGATATTCTGAGCTTCTGGGGCCCTGCCTGACTACATAGGATATGAGCTATATACTGTTCAGCATAGCAGCACTAATAAGGGATTAAGGACTCTCTTGTCTTCTGGTAGCTGGTATATATGGTGGTAAAAGCGATATTCTGAGCTTCTGGGGCCCTGCCTGACTACATAGGATATGAGCTATATACTGTTCAGCGTAGTAGCCCTAATAAGGGCTCTTAATGACTCTCTTGTCTTCTGGTAGCTGGTATATATGGTGGTAAAAGCGATATTCTGAGCTTCTGGGGCCCTGCCTGCCTACATAGGATATGAGCTATATACTGTTCAGCATAGCAGCACTAATAAGGGATTAAGGACTCTCTTGTCTTCTGGTAGCTGGTATATATGGTGGTAAAAGCGATATTCTGAGCTTCTGGGGCCCTGCCTGACTACATAGGATATGAGCTATATACTGTTCAGCGTAGTAGCCCTAATAAGGGCTCTTAATGACTCTCTTGTCTTCTGGTAGCTGGTATATATGGTGGTAAAAGCGATATTCTGAGCTTCTGGGGCCCTGCCTGCCTACATAGGATATGAGCTATATACTGTTCAGCGTAGTAGCCCTAATAAGGGCTCTTAATGACTCTCTTGTCTTCTGGTAGCTGGTATATATGGTGGTAAAAGCGATATTCTGAGCTTCTGGGGCCCTGCCTGACTACATAGGATATGAGCTATATACTGTTCAGCATAGCAGCACTAATAAGGGATTAAGGACTCTCTTGTCTTCTGGTAGCTGGTATATATGGTGGTAAAAGCGATATTCTGAGCTTCTGGGGCCCTGCCTGACTACATAGGATATGAGCTATATACTGTTCAGCGTAGTAGCCCTAATAAGGGCTCTTAATGACTCTCTTGTCTTCTGGTAGCTGGTATATATGGTGGTAAAAGCGATATTCTGAGCTTCTGGGGCCCTGCCTGCCTACATAGGATATGAGCTATATACTGTTCAGCGTAGTAGCCCTAATAAGGGCTCTTAATGACTCTCTTGTCTTCTGGTAGCTGGTATATATGGTGGTAAAAGCGATATTCTGAGCTTCTGGGGCCCTGCCTGACTACATAGGATATGAGCTATATACTGTTCAGCATAGCAGCACTAATAAGGGATTAAGGACTCTCTTGTCTTCTGGTAGCTGGTATATATGGTGGTAAAAGCGAGATTCTGAGCTTCTGGGGCCCTGCCTGACTACATAGGATATGAGCTATATACTGTTCAGCGTAGTAGCCCTAATAAGGGCTCTTAATGACTCTCTTGTCTTCTGGTAGCTGGTATATATGGTGTTAAAAGCGATATTCTGAGCTTCTGGGGCCCTGCCTGACTACATAGGATATGAGCTATATACTGTTCAGCATAGCAGCACTAATAAGGGATTAAGGACTCTCTTGTCTTCTGGTAGCTGGTATATATGGTGGTAAAAGCGAGATTCTGAGCTTCTGGGGCCCTGCCTGCCTACATAGGATATGAGCTATATACTGTTCAGCGTAGTAGCCCTAATAAGGGCTCTTAATGACTCTCTTGTCTTCTGGTAGCTGGTATATATGGTGGTAAAAGCGATATTCTGAGCTTCTGGGGCCCTGCCTGACTACATAGGATATGAGCTATATACTGTTCAGCATAGCAGCACTAATAAGGGATTAAGGACTCTCTTGTCTTCTGGTAGCTGGTATATATGGTGGTAAAAGCGATATTCTGAGCTTCTGGGGCCCTGCCTGACTACATAGGATATGAGCTATATACTGTTCAGCGTAGTAGCCCTAATAAGGGCTCTTAATGACTCTCTTGTCTTCTGGTAGCTGGTATATATGGTGGTAAAAGCGATATTCTGAGCTTCTGGGGCCCTGCCTGCCTACATAGGATATGAGCTATATACTGTTCAGCGTAGTAGCCCTAATAAGGGCTCTTAATGACTCTCTTGTCTTCTGGTAGCTGGTATATATGGTGGTAAAAGCGATATTCTGAGCTTCTGGGGCCCTGCCTGACTACATAGGATATGAGCTATATACTGTTCAGCATAGCAGCACTAATAAGGGATTAAGGACTCTCTTGTCTTCTGGTAGCTGGTATATATGGTGGTAAAAGCGATATTCTGAGCTTCTGGGGCCCTGCCTGACTACATAGGATATGAGCTATATACTGTTCAGCGTAGTAGCCCTAATAAGGGCTCTTAATGACTCTCTTGTCTTCTGGTAGCTGGTATATATGGTGGTAAAAGCGATATTCTGAGCTTCTGGGGCCCTGCCTGCCTACATAGGATATGAGCTATATACTGTTCAGCGTAGTAGCCCTAATAAGGGCTCTTAATGACTCTCTTGTCTTCTGGTAGCTGGTATATATGGTGGTAAAAGCGATATTCTGAGCTTCTGGGGCCCTGCCTGACTACATAGGATATGAGCTATATACTGTTCAGCATAGCAGCACTAATAAGGGATTAAGGACTCTCTTGTCTTCTGGTAGCTGGTATATATGGTGGTAAAAGCGATATTCTGAGCTTCTGGGGCCCTGCCTGACTACATAGGATATGAGCTATATACTGTTCAGCGTAGTAGCCCTAATAAGGGCTCTTAATGACTCTCTTGTCTTCTGGTAGCTGGTATATATGGTGTTAAAAGCGATATTCTGAGCTTCTGGGGCCCTGCCTGACTACATAGGATATGAGCTATATACTGTTCAGCATAGCAGCACTAATAAGGGATTAAGGACTCTCTTGTCTTCTGGTAGCTGGTATATATGGTGGTAAAAGCGAGATTCTGAGCTTCTGGGGCCCTGCCTGCCTACATAGGATATGAGCTATATACTGTTCAGCGTAGTAGCCCTAATAAGGGCTCTTAATGACTCTCTTGTCTTCTGGTAGCTGGTATATATGGTGGTAAAAGCGATATTCTGAGCTTCTGGGGCCCTGCCTGACTACATAGGATATGAGCTATATACTGTTCAGCGTAGTAGCCCTAATAAGGGCTCTTAATGACTCTCTTGTCTTCTGGTAGCTGGTATATATGGTGGTAAAAGCGATATTCTGAGCTTCTGGGGCCCTGCCTGCCTACATAGGATATGAGCTATATACTGTTCAGCGTAGTAGCCCTAATAAGGGCTCTTAATGACTCTCTTGTCTTCTGATAGCTGGTATATATGGTGGTAAAAGCGATATTCTGAGCTTCTGGGGCCCTGCCTGACTACATAGGATATGAGCTATATACTGTTCAGCATAGCAGCACTAATAAGGGATTAAGGACTCTCTTGTCTTCTGGTAGCTGGTATATATGGTGGTAAAAGCGATATTCTGAGCTTCTGGGGCCCTGCCTGACTACATAGGATATGAGCTATATACTGTTCAGCATAGCAGCACTAATAAGGGATTAAGGACTCTCTTGTCTTCTGGTAGCTGGTATATATGGTGGTAAAAGCGATATTCTGAGCTTCTGGGGCCCTGCCTGACTACATAGGATATGAGCTATATACTGTTCAGCGTAGTAGCCCTAATAAGCGCTCTTAATGACTCTCTTGTCTTCTGGTAGCTGGTATATATGGTGGTAAAAGCGATATTCTGAGCTTCTGGGGCCCTGCCTGACTACATAGGATATGAGCTATATACTGTTCAGCATAGCAGCACTAATAAGGGATTAAGGACTCTCTTGTCTTCTGGTAGCTGGTATATATGGTGGTAAAAGCGATATTCTGAGCTTCTGGGGCCCTGCCTGCCTACATATGAGCTATATACTGTTCAGCATAGTAGCCCTAATAAGGGCTCTTAATGACTCTCTTGTCTTCTGGTAGCTGGTATAGATGGTGGTAAAAGCGATATTCTGAGCTTCTGGGGCCCTGCCTGCCTACATAGGATATGAGCTATATACTGTTCAGCGTAGTAGCCCTAATAAGGGCTCTTAATGACTCTCTTGTCTTCTGGTAGCTGGTATATATGGTGGTAAATGCGAGATTCTGAGCTTCTAGGGCCCTGCCTGCCTACATATGAGCCATATACCGTTCAGCGTAGTAGCCCTAATAAGGGCTCTTAATGACTCTCTTGTCTTCTGGTAGCTGGTATAGATGGTGGTAAATGCGATATTCCGAGCTTCTGGGGCCCTGCCAGCGACAGCCTGTCTTTCCCTGCTGTGAGCGTCTGTCCCTCACTAAGTTCAAGCTGCTAATGCTGACGAAGAGGAAGTGCTGAGTTTTGTATATTCGAGGTCACATGGTTTTTCCAGCCAATGCGTGTAGACGCCGTTTTCGCGATGCCAGCGTCCTCCCAGGACCTGTCCCACCCCCCCCTGCATGGTGATTGGTGTAAAAAACGCGCCAGGGAAGGTGGGAGGGGAAACGAATTGTGAGTGCGCCATCGCCGCTGTACTCGATCGAAATCGAGTATGACGAACAGCGTAGTATTCGATCGAATACCGGCTCGGTCGAATACTACTCGCTCATCTCTATCAAGTACTAGAAGGTTTGCTGCACATTATTGTGTGTTAATACAGAGAGGCTCTCAGATCATTAACTGCTGGTTACCAGTAAGAGAGTCTCTCTAGGTAGGGTTGAGAAAACATTCTTACATTTCAACACATCCCTGTACAGTAATTTCACTAGGATATACCAGTATATTGTATAAAAATACAATTTTTGGTGGTGCAACAGTACTGTTTAGTGACTGTACAGATACCGGTAATTCCATTTAGGCAGTTTTATATTATATAGCAACAGTGACATCTAGAGGAAGCATCAAGAGAAAAGGCTTTGCATACCATACTGTGGCTCAAAGCAATTTGTGCGGTGCACAAGTCACTAAATTCACCTATCACTTAAAGGATCAGTAATGGCAACTTTAAGCAGAACAAAACCCACCAGCAGCTGCTGCGCATACTGCTGGGGATTTGGGGGATGTGGCAGCACGCGCTCCACATTGAAGTAAATAAGATCCATTTGCCAAAGGATGTAAACACAGCAAACGGCTCTGATTGGCTGCATGTCCGCGCATGTACCGTAAGAACGAGGATGAGGTGAATGGAACTGGGCGCTCTGGGGGTTTTCTCACAGTGAAGGATTTCTCCCAATAGAACAAAACCCGGAAATTTTTGTATTGTTTTGTTACACTTTAAGTAAAGCTCTGATTGATCACCAATTGTGTTTCTCAAATATGTAGTGTAATAATTGGCAAAATTAAAATAGTGCAAGCCAGCCTCTATTTATGACGGAATATTAGGTTGAAGGGGAAAAGCACTCCTAGGGTGTGTTTTTAGTTACTGGCTCTTTTAGTGGCAGCTGGCAAAGCACTTTGAAGTAGGTCAGCAAGGAAAGTTGGGTGGGTCTGGGTTATATTCTGCTTTAAAAAGGAACAGCGGCCTCCCTAGAGTCCATGAATGATTTCCTCATTCCCAGGGCATCCTGATTTGGGATCTCCAGCTGTGTGAAACCCCAAGATCGCAGAGTAAGCTCCTAACTGGTGCTCCCACTGAGCATGTGCGGGTCGCTATACTTCTCCGATCAGGCATTTCTGTATAGCTGAGGCAGAGAAGCGGGGGTACGATCAGTTCCCCTCTTACCTCATTCAGCTTTCTCCCCACTCTGATGTCAGATCAACTAGCAGAAGCTGAATGGAGTGGAGCACACTGTTTGCTAAACATGCGCCACGGAATTGCCAGAAAGGTGTGTAAATACAGCGCTCTACAGATACACATAGCGGAGAGGTAAATCTCAGGTGGCGTTCCTCTTTAAAATAAATACACTTCCCAGCCCGCAAGCTTAATTCCACAAATAGTAATGTAGGCTATAGTTCTCCAGTTTCAGCACTGTTGGTTCCAATATCAACAGCACACTCCCATGCTGGTCTCAGCGTGTGTCCCTGCTGCCAGTCACTGGTGAGGTAGTGACAAGGGAGCAGCCTCCTTTGTTGATTGGCTGCAGGGGGCACGTCACGTGTTCATCCACTGCTTAAATACATTCTGTGATAGACGCTTGTGTGCTGGGAGCTGGTCGGGAGCACACCCTCAGCTTCACAGGGGACAACTCTGAAACTAGAGCTGTAGTAGCCCACAGCACTAAGAGGGATCAAGCTTGCAGGCTGACAGGTAAGTGTATTTTAGCTTTCAAGTTGCCTTTACTGTTCCTTTGATCCCATGTAGTGGCTGGCTACAGGGCCAATAGCCAGCCAAATGCTCCACATGCTTCTCTGCTCCCACTTCATTTAAGTAAGGGTATCTGTAAGCTGGTAAAACAAAAGCTACTCCCCTTATAATGGGCCAAATACCATCTTTGTGATTACCTTGGAGCCCAGTAATAGAATGAGGATTACAGACAGGGAGATGTCTAATTTTTTTTTTTCACTAGTGGGTTTTGGTATGCTTTAAATCTGCTACAGCACAGTGATCTACCAGTTCAGGAGATTTAACCATCCGGTCTACAGGCAAAGAGAGCGCTCCTAAGCAGTGCTCCACTGAAATGGTGTGAAATGCTGAAGCTGAGATATTGTGAATCTTGCTTTAATAATTTATTCGCCTGCAGATGGCATGAAAGTGAACGAGGGCCACAATGGGGAAGCGATTTGGCAGCAGAGAAGGGGCTGCTAGCAAAACAGAACCTGGGTTGGCATATGCTCACCTCTTCCTATGTTCAGTTTACTGCTGCTAGACTAACCATTTGTTTAATCAGGGGATAGATGAGTATTTCTAATATTTCCCCTTTAATTGATCATCCAGTCACAAATGACGGCCGGTCCACTTACCCCCAGCCCCAAGATACCCCGCAGCACTGCTGGTAATTCAAAGGAGTAATGGGGCAGAACTAGTCATTGGGTCCACACTCCCACCCCCGACCTTATGTCCAAAGGTTTCCAGTGGGGTTCGCTAGGTGTGCATTTTGCATTGGTGGACAATGTTGTCTGTGGTCAGTGCAGGTGTCTCTTATAAACCATTATTTCAACACAATTACAGGCTTTACTTCACTGGTGGCATGGCAGAGTAAGTGGTGGGGTGGCATTGTGAGTGGCCCTCCAGTAATGTTTGACTAGAGGTCTGCTTTTAAAGGAGGGTAGTTAAAATGTTATTTGCATTGTGCTTGAAATATAAATATATCTATGTATATATATTATTTGTTAAGTTGAACACCCCTGCTCATTTTTATGCAATTGGATTAATATATATATGTATTTATTAATAATAATAATCATTTTTTTCTCTCAATCCAGATGAGGAGTGTGAAGACAAGGCCACTGCAAACTGTTCCTTGGTTCTGAAGGTGAAGCTTTGCTCGCACTGGTATTACCGGAAAGCTTGCTGCCGAGCCTGCGCTGGGAAAGCCTCCTGACATTTTTTAATTATTTGTGAATTGTGTACATTTCAGATGGTGCTTGGTCTATCTGTGATTAAGCCTACAGCCACAATTTTGATACAAGCTTTTTTTCTTCCTCATTGTATTTAAAATTGCACTCCAGACATTATTTTTCTTTAGCTTTGGATAGCTAAAATAGTTTCCTGGAGTGGGAAAGAGTTAAAGTAGGTACAAATTTTAGATGCAGATTTTAAAACGGACCTTAATCCAATATCTTCCATAGGGTCGGTTATCCCCAGTCCACTGTTGACGCTCAGGAAATGCTGTAAAATCCAGTATAACATACAGACATGCAGTCACATAATCACTTGCAACCAATAGGGTTTGGTGGGTGGATATGCACACATGGTGCCATGCTAACTCACTCAATGAACCCCATTGGCCTCCCACATTATAGTTTGTAAAATAAAAAAATGTGAAGATCATATTAAAGGGACAATCCAGGTAATGGCAATAACAAGGCAGCAAGGACTTCACCTGAATGTGCCTCTCCTCCATTTCCTGCAGTGTGCTGTAGATGTGGTAACAGATCTCCAAAGTTTGCCTCTCCATTCAATTTAATTCCTCTATGACCACAGTCTAAGAGGCTTATTTATTATTATTGGTGCGGGTGCCACTTGAGTGCCTTGTCCGAGACGCCCAGCAGTGCCCGCACCACAGCGTCGGCTTCTGGCCGGCGGCGCTGTCAGCTGTAGCGTTCCTGGCCAGGCAGCGTTTGCAGCGCATCCGGCACTGTAGGAAACTCAGCACTGGCACTCATCCCATTTCTGGGACTGATGATAGATGGGACACTACCTGCCAATATCACAGGCGCTCTGGATCTTTTACTTAAATAACCCCCTAAACATGCTTTCATGGCTGACTCACCATGCTAGGAGCGCTGAGGAATTGGGGCAACTTGATTTACAGCAGAGATACAGGCTTCAGGTGAGTTCCTTGCTGCTTTAATATTGCATCATCAACTATATTTTGTAGTGCTCCTAGCATGCTCTACATCACAGTACAGGTACTGACCATGGTAAGAAAAAGAAGATATTTAAATAACATAGCTATAGCATGGGATTAAGTGGGGGCCAATTCTAGCCTACCTCATGGCCTCCCTTTCTTATGACCTGTGGTGGACTTTCAGCTTGAGATACATGATGGTCCTGCTGAGTATACCTTAGCGAAGCCAAGCATAGGAGACAATAGAGGTGGGGCATTCATTAAAAGGACTGCCCAGGCAATTTACAATAAAGCCTTACCTACCTTTTCTCCCCTGCAGCTGATCAGACCACGTCATGCACTTACAGAGAGCGAGTCCGTAGACCCGCTCTCCATTAACTGGTTACTTCTGGGATGAATAATACCCCACCCTTAATTTACAGTTCTTGCAGCATGCCCAAACTATTTATTATAATGGAGGGGGCATGTAAGGTTTCGGCTTGTTTTACAGTTAGTTGAGTCACTGAGACTTTGCGCAAGGTGAGGTGGCCATTAGTCCCAGGAGTCACCAATAAATGAAGAACAGCTCTACACAATTCCAGAATCAATCTCGGGAAACGGTAAATATTATTCAGCTGGGCTTGCCTGGACAGTCTCTTTAACATTTAGAGAGGCTCTTAACACTTTTAAGTACCTTTAGTGAATACCTATGCACATAGTCTTCCTAACTCAAGTCCTACACCTAACTGGGCTTAGAGTAGTTCTAGAATTGAATTACAGAATTTTGTAAGTAACTGTATACTTTGGGGTATTCATTAAAAATTAAAAAGGCTATTTATTTGCTGTTTAGTGCTGTACAATGTAACAAGTGGGACAGAGGACTGCTGTAACATTGTAAAAAGAAGGTCAGCATCTGGTCACATGGCTGCTGTTACAATAGGGTTGATTCATGGTCGGTACACAAAACACCCAGACCAATCTCAAACAATTCTGCATGAACCTAAGCGCCTGATTCAAGGCTTTGTGTGCACGCCGGGCACACGTTCAGTTTGCACCTCTTGGCATGCGCTCGCAGTGAGCCCAAAATTCCTCTCCAGCAATTCGGCTGTTTTGAAGCGCAAATGGCCTGGGCCCATGTGCACTTGGCCAGCTAAGCCCTTAACTGGTCCCAAAGGACCCTCATGTTTTCCCCTGTTTTTTACTGTTTCTCAACTGCAATTTTTTCTCTCCAGCTTCTGTGTTTTAGGCGAATATTTATATTCCCTGTCAGGTGACAGGGAATACACTCTGAAACATGCGGGATGCTGCTGACATGTGTTTTAGAAATGAAATAAGCCTGTTAGTCAGTGAAGTTGGCAGTTTACTCCACCTTTTTGCTGGAGGAAATTAACTCTGGGAATTGACACATTTGCGTACACTTTTCTGCCCTCTGAACACCCTATAAATCAGAAGCTGGCGCCGGTTTGGGGCTCCAAATTTGCACTTGCAGAGAATTTCAGCCACAAGTTTCCACATTTGCACAAGCTCGTACACAAATTTCCGCCTTAAACGGTGCTTTTCAAATTTTGACGACCATAAATCAGGAGGAAGTCTGATCATGACTTGACACTCCAAAAAATGTGCTCAAATGCGTGGGCGCAAGACCATGAATCGACCCTAATATAACAAGATCCATACCCTGCTGTGGTTCAAAGTGGAAGCAGCCACGAACCCTGCTGTGTTACAGTGTAATCCGCTCACAGCTGACTGAAATGTGTGAGTGATCTCTTCAGTGTGCTGCCACCTTCTTAAAAATCTGTGTTAATCCTTCCTTCCAGTCATGGCTGTGAGAAAATAGTTTAACTACTCTTCTATGCTATAGATTTATGTTATATAACACAGATTGTGCAGACGAAGTAGTGGAATGCCATGGCTTGGTGCTAAGATAATAACTTAACATATCATTTACAAAGCTTATTAATTGGAGCTGGTGTTAAAGTAAGCTCCTTACCATCCATCCATAATTGACATATTCTTTTGGGCGGCATGTTTGTAAAGGCTCTATACTTTGGATAAGATAGATAAGTAAGTCCGACAAAACTCTGACTTTTTAGTGGTAGAGGCGAGGTCATGTAATGTTTTGAATCCACTAGAAGTATCATTGCAGCCAGCCTAAATATATCATGTATTGAGATACTGCTGGAGCATTTCCTAAACAGATAGATAAGCAGAGTCACTTGCAGTACCCCAGAGCCATTAGCCAGTGTCCAAGCATCATGATACATTAAAGGGGAACAACACACAGGAATTTCACTGTCCCGTGTGTTGTTTCTCTGTGCGGCGGCATCCCGGACTGAGATGCCCTGCTCAGGTTGCCCAGTTTCACTCACCTTACTTCCGTTCCCATGGCGCAGACTCGGGCGAGTGTGCTGAGTGGCACACTCGCTGTCACTCGGCTGTCTTCGGCTCTGCTGGCGGCTAAGCCTACTGAATGGCTAAGCAGCCGAGTAGTGCCGTTAGCCGCATCCCCCGCCCACCAGCCCCTGCACGGCTAGAGGTGAGCAGGGATATGGCTGGAAGTGAGGGCTCCAGGAGAAGGTGAGTGAAACTGGTGATCTGGGGGGTTTCACACAGCGGGGCATCCAAACCCAGGATGCCCCAAGAGTGAAACTCGGACGGCCCTGGAGTCTTTTAGGCTCCGGGGCCTCCGATTTTCCTCTTTAAGTGTATGCTCAGCTGGCTAAGCAAGTGTTACCTAATTTTTAGAGTTGATTATAGTCTGATGAAGAAACCAAAGCGATATTCTAGTGTATCACTGGCCAATGGCAGAATCTATTGATGTATTCCTAAGACAAGGGCCGCCATACTCGGCTCCTGCTGTAAAGACAATGATTGAAAAAGATGTATTTTTATTATTCTAATTAAAAGATTTAATCTAAAACCTGTGGTGTTTTTGGAATCCTGTAAACACAACCAATTTCTGACTATTTGGGATACCGGGTTGAAATATACCTATGTACCATCTACCTTCCTTCCCACAATCTAATCTTCTAATACATGCTTCTCCCTAAAGTATCCCTGCGAGGTGCATTTATATTTCTATATATGTTCTTTTAGCTTGACATATTGTATAGATATAGTTATTATTTATTATTTAGGACCAATGCACCCTACTGGCGTATGCATATGCCCTATTCATATTTATTTTATGTAGTGAGCCCTTTGGCTAGTTGACTGTTCTCATGGGATCTGCATAATTTAATCCTATCCATGCCTCTATGACCTTGATTCACTAAGAGTTAAAAAAATTTCATGGTAGTAAAAAATTCAAATCATGCGAAAAAAGCCTGAGAATTTCACTTTTAGTGAACCACCAGATAGGAAGACAAAGAAAGTCAATGGCACTTTTTTACTCCTGAGAAAAGTAGTAAAAAGTGCCATTGGCTTTCATTGTCTTCCTATCTGGTGATTCACTAACAGTGACATTCTCAGGCTTTTTTCTCATGAATTGAATTTTTTACTATCATGAGAATCTTTTTCAACTCTTAGAGGCCGATTCATTAATAGCGCCAGGTAGCGACAGATGAGCGACAGTAGCGGCATTTTCAGAGCGCCCGCTAGTAGTCGCTGTGCTTGGCCTTTGTTCTGTAGTTGATAGCGACTCAGTCGGTTTGCCGTAATGTTGAATATTGGGTGAGGAGTCGCTATTTGACAGGTTCCGCGCTGTATGGGAGCGCATGACAGCGAATGGCCATAGCGAACGGCTCCCAGCATATTCATTAACAAATCACGCTCAAAAAATTCTCGCGCAGTGAAATGCTTGTTTAAACCCCAGAGCGCTGGCGGCGATGGGTTAAAAGTAGTTTTTTAACCCCCAAACAACCATATTTTTGGATAAAAAAATAGACAAGTTTTTTAAAACATTTTGTAATATGAATACATTAATATCAGACCTGTAATATCAATTCTGCACAAATTTTATTTTTTTTTTTTTTTTACCTTAAAAAATATATCTAACATTGCAGAAGTGGTCACAGAATTTTTGACATTTACAAAAAAAAAAAAAAGCATTAATAGCAATTAATTAAGAATATTTAAAGATTGCTCCATTGAAATGCATTGGAGAGCGCCAGGTAGCGAGAGGCTAGCTGGCGCTGTGGGGTGAGGCTGGATCGGCTTGATAAATGTGTGATTGCGGAGGGGAGCCGGCGTTCTCGTGGCGGTGACCATCATTACCATTCGCTCACCATTCGCTACCTGGCGCTATCCCTTGTTAAATAAGGGCCTTAGTGAATCAAGGCCTGTAAATGTCAGTATGATATATTGTAAAAGAAGATTGAAATATTTAACCAGTAATCGTCAGCCCCTAAAAATGTAGGCGTAAATTCATTAAAGCGGAAAAAAACCCAAGATTTTGACTTTCCTGGGTTTAGTTCCATTCCGGGGGGCATCCCGACTTGTTCCGCTGTGTGAAACCCCCCAGTTCGCTCATTGAAACTCACCTCTCCTCATTCCAATGGTGCCTTAGAGGGGCGCGGGCGCTCAGCCAATGAGAGCCTTTTGCCATGCTTACATCTTTTGGCAAACGTCTCTCATTGTCTATAATGAGGAGCGCGTGCTGCAGCATCCCCTGCATCCCTGGCTGTGCGCATACTCCTTTCCCAGCCTATGTGACACAATGAGAGGTGCCTACTAATTACGTCAGTTCAGCCGGTGTCACTCGCTAGACTAGAATCCGCGCATGCGCCGTTGGACTGGGGAAAGGTGAGTGTCTACTAGCGCCCTGGGGGGTTCACACAGGGGGCATCATGATCATTAGATTCCAGGCTGGCTGCAGGTGGGTTTTGTTCCGCTTTAAGATACCGCACCTAAGCAGTGGCACACTGGAGCCACAAATCAATTCCAGATTTTACTGATCCCTGGCCAGCCCATGAGCAGCCCACAAGATCCCCACTAACCCCCCCCAGTGTGCTTCCAGGTCAGTGAATAAGTGTGCTCCAGGGCGATGGTGCTGAAGCTTTATTGTATAGGTAGATAACATGTCATTGGTGAGTTTGGTCCACCACAGACATAATGCTGACACTATAGCTTCGGGAACAGAACATGAGCTAGGATTTTATGGCTGGGGGGGTACATGGGTCCAGGTACAGGGGGGCTTGGGGGGAGACTCTTTCTTTTTGAACACAATGCCATTATTGACCTTGGAAAAAGAATCATTTCACCAACAAACTTTATTTACAGAAATCGCTATAAATGATATGCACAGAACTGGCACTTATGATGGATGAGGGATTGTGATGTGTGTGTCTGAATATTCAGCACTGTGCTTGAATCCTTCTGTCAGACATGACAGGCCCAACACGTTTTGTAAATGAAAGAAATGTCAGGCCTGCCCACTCTGGCTCACAAAGATTTCAAGCCCAGTGCTGTATCTCCAGACACACACCACACCCCACAATAAGGGCCAGTTCTGTGCTTACCATTTATAGTGATTTCTGCTGACTTAGATTAATAACTTTCAGGTATATTGTTGAAATGAGTCTATCGCATGATTAAGGAGGTGACAAGCCTTTGAAACGCGTCACAGTTTTTATTGGATGTATACTATGTAACTATTCTGGAGTTCCTTTCAACATTTTAATGGACTGAATAAACAGAAACTCTTTAATAGACTTTGGAGTGGTAACCGACATCTTTTCTTCTGTATTGCAATTGGGCTGCAAGCAAGCCAGCCGTGCTCCTCCAACCTTGGTGTCTGGTAACTACTTTTTCTGCTTATATCAGTGAAATGTTTTTTTTCTTAAGTCTTTGAACATTTTCAGAGGTTTCTAATGATAGTTGTCCTTTAAAGTGGAACAAAACCCCGGATTTTGACTATCCTTGGTTTTGGTTCTTGCACCCAAGGCACTCCGTTTGCACCCCGCTGTGTGAACCCCCCCAGATCGCCAATTCTCACTTACCCTTTCCCGGTCCTATGGCACATGCACAGACTTTCATCCAGTCAGCGCACTCAAATCTGCTCCCACCCCTTCGTCCAAGAGCTCATCTAAGGTGAGAGGATCTGAGCACGCTGGCGACCTCATCCGCCGCTACCCTTCAACAGGGAGCGGCCCGTTCCAGGCATTTACAAATGCCTGGTGCGTGCATGCGCCTTGCTAAAGGGATAGCAGCCGCTGTTCACGCATGTGCCCTTAGGCTGGGAAAGAAGGGGAGTTTCTTGCCGACCTCAGGGGTTCTACACAGCATCCCAAATCTGGATGCCCCGGGGAGGAGCAAGTATGCCTGCCCTGAAGTCTCATAGACTTCAGGATGGGTTTTGGTCCACTTTAAGGGTTTCTAACGCAAGTGCTGGTAGCTTCATCCAACACAATTAACATTTTATTTGGATTGCGCCACATTTTGGTAATTTACAAAGGTGTGGGGCTTTTTACCACTGTGCTATGTAAGCCAACTGATCTGCGGTGAGTGAGGACATTAGTGAGGACATTAAAATAGAGGGTTTTTGTCTTCACTGAAAGTGGAAACCAAAGCATTACAACATAAATATAAACTTTATATTACCTACAGCTATTTGGACACAAATGGCTTCATATTGAGAAAGCACTTGGGTCACTGTGGGGTGTGTGCACACCTAACACAGAACACCAGCAGCTGGAGGCAGTTTATAGTAGAGAGTAGAGGTCTTTAGTTTATTTCCAATCGATCTTTTCATTTCAGTCTCCCATTATGGCCCCATTCCTCCAACTGCTGTTTCACAGGTCTCTCATTAAACTATCAGTTATCAAGCTGATATATGTATATCAAGAAATGAAAACATTCTATTAACATTTACCATTTATTTTCTATAAATGTCCATTTTCATGATCTTCTTCATATTAATAATACATTACGTTTGTTATTTTTTATCTGATTGACATTTTCTACAACAATATCATTTATGTAATATCTGTAGCATTTTCCTCCTTTACGGCTACAGGTGAAATAAAAAAAAAAGATTTGATATATTTTACCAATTCTTTTGTGGATTAACTAATATTTTTGAAATATATCACTTTTAAAATGAAAGTGAACCTATGGCAGGAATACAAATACTTCTTTTGCTCTGCATATATTCCCCTTCTTTCAAAAATAGTATCTGGCACTGTATCATACATGTTATTGTCAAAGATCAGGTCCTGTGGCATGCAGGCATACTATTGACTCCGCCACCCCCTAACGCCATCAGTGAGTCCTGCATTAGAGAGATATGTTTTGCTAGAGCTACATCTGATGGGGTGGCAGGAGCTCCTCCTATAGTAGAAATGCTTCCGGTCCCCATTGTACAGAGCCTCATGCCTGATTTTGGCATCCTAAGGATATTTGACTTCATGGGCATCCCAAATCTGGGACCAGTGTTAAAAGGGAGCTGCTATTTTAAGTCATAAAGGGACAGGTCATTTAAGAGTAAGTTGCTGACATTTAGGATAGCTACTAAAATGAGTTCTGCTTTAAAGTGGACCTACTCTGAGACATAAAGATTATGCAAAGTTTTTATGTAAAGCTGCGAGCAGCAGATATGGTAGATCTAGTCTCTTGCCTCTGATGCATCCCTTTATATAATATTTTCCCGTTACCATAATTTACTTGTCATTTGTGACCAAAGAGCACACAACTAGAATTCACAGAAAGCAGAAAGAACAATGTGTTTGTATGTTCCCTAAAAGCTGTTCTACACCTCAGTAGGGTTCCATCTTATACTGTTGCCCCCCAGGTCCTCTCCTCCTGGAACCTCAGCACACACAGTGCCTTCTGTTGGAGGAGTTGTCAGGCTATGTGCCACTGTATGTCGTTTCCAGTCCTTTAAACCGGACCATCATCATCATTTGGTGAAAAAAACCCTTAAAAAACTATTTCTCAGCATCAAAAATTAATATATTTTAAGTTTTTAGTCGCTTATTTATTTTTATTTTCTATGCTGGGCTTCAACTGTGTTCAGGACTCTAGGATACGGGCGCTGCCATCTTGCCTCAGAAGCATCACATACTGAGGAGAAGAGAGTGGGATAAAGTACAGGGGAGGTGGGTTATAGCTGTGCATCTTGCACAGACAGAGCAGAGCTGGGGTCAGGAAAAGGACAAAAATCCCAGAATGCAAAGCGGCACAGTCAAAAGACACTTCCTGTCTGCAGGCAGACTCCATGTGCCACTATCTTGGATATTAAAAGGTTTAAAAAACGCAATAGGTGCAGGTAGGATGATTTTTAATGTGAGCAATCTGTACAGGGTGAGGGGTCCATGCACCATAGGCTCTTATTCAGGGTGAAGGTCTGGTTTAAGAACAAGAGAACAAGAGAGCAAACAACTACTTTTCTGAGCTATGTGCCCCTACTTCTTCAGCCTAATAATAATAATAATTATTATAATATGGATTCTTTTCTTGAAGAAAGTTTCCTTTCAATGCACATGTTTATTTATCACCCATTAAATGTTTCATTATAATTAACTATATATTCTTTTAAATCATTACAATTGTCAAAAAATACAACTCAAGTCCAAAATGCTGTCAGAGGGAATATTGTAAGCTCATTTAATTATTCTTTCCTTCTGTAGGTTAATATGAAATGAGCTATCCTAAAAGACGTCCTAAGCATATACCTGTCCTTGACCATAACTGGATCAATTGGTTAAAAGGGAAACATTTCATTATAACACATACCCCAATTAGCTATGATGGACATGACTATTTATTACCCCATTCATATAGGAATAATTAGAGCCACTGATGCAAACAGGTTAAGATAAGCTGATGCCAAAAGCCTGGAGAGGGTGGCTACTCAATCGGGCTGGTATTAGGATACGGTATATGATTTTTAGAGATAGAGAAAAGCATAATGACACATAATGATCAACAATCAATTTGTTGAGCCTTATTTAAAGCGAAGGGCTGACCAAGTAATCCTATAATACCAAGACGTCATTATAGTTGTTACCTCTGAGGAAAACACCATGTTATCATTCATCAATGTTAAAGGGAACATGGCTAGAAACATGAGGAAAGCCATTGCTAATACTAGTGGGCCATGGTCTTGATCCTCCCTCTGCATTATGTTTTGAACAAATTAACAGGAACTAGTATGCAAATTAGACGGTCTGACACTTTCTTGTCTGGCCTCCTGACAACATGCTATTCCAAGTCATTACAGGCAGAAAGCTTGACAATTAGGCACTTTTGTTGGAAAAGGCTTATTTTGTCAACTATCTGCCCAAAAGCCTCCCATTTGATATGTAACAGACCAGCATATTGTCTGAGTAAACTACTATAATGTGGGCATATCTCTTAAAGGTCAACTATCAACAAACCCCTGTGAAATTGTGGAGGCTGATTTAAGACTAGCGCCATGTATTGCTATTTGTGCGTCTACGTAGCGACTCCAATTAGGAAATAAGGGGAAGATTATTTTTTTTGATTTTAGATTATGTTACTGAAATATTTATTTTGCTAAAGCCTATTATATTATATCATTTCATTTCTACAGGTACTTTAAGATAGTTGTCCTTCAACAAGGCCTGAGTTTCCAGCAGCCCGTATCATCAATATGGATGGTCAAACCCCATTAGACCCCATATAAGGAAACCCCATTAGAAATGGCTACCTCTGCTCCTAACACAGTATCCTAATAACTGCACAAACAGTACTTTCTGACTGGTCCATAAAAAAAATAAGGCTGGCATGTATGTTTGGCATATATGTCTTACAATCTTTTTTATAAAGAGTTCTGAGCACAAAGTAACATATCTTTAAATATTCTACAGAGCAGTAAATATATATTACTATCTGACAAGAAAATTCCTGTCATTTCTTGGTTTATATTTTTGCAGAAGAAAATAAAACAATTCTGAGTGGAAAGAAGTAGTGAAAACCCTCGATTCCCACAAATTCAGGAATCCCAAAAACCAAAGACCTCTTCACATCATCTTTCAGATGACCTATAAGACAGGGTTTACCTTAGTTTACTTAAGAGCTAACATGGAGCTATGAAAATATAGAAGTCATATACAGATTCTTAGTCCTTAAGGGTTTCTTAAGAGATTTTGAAGGGTTCATCAGCCGGCCTTGAAAACACACAGCCATGGTGGCCACACAGAGTTGGTGTAATGTCCTTGGCAGGATTGAAACACAGATGTTCTCCAAAATATATTGGCTACTTTTTCGACTCATACTTGGGTGCTGAGAGCATGCAGCCCTCTAGAAAGGCTAGGAGTACCTGCCATCATGAGTAAGGGTCCAGATTCTGCATAGTGAGTGGGTGTAAAAGAATCTCGTTCTCTTCCGTTACACAGGGTGTCAGCAGTCCGTATGATATAAGGAGAGCCATATGGAGAATAAGCTGGTGCCACGTATGGCGGTAGGACTCCATCAAGATGAGAGGAGGAGCAGTCATGGCAGGGAAAGTGGGAATGAGGCCGGTGACATGGATCATCTTCAGACTCCCCATGGAGCTCATCTTTTTTACAGCAGTAATACTGTAAAGGACACAAAGAACAAAATGAATAGGTTTCTAAATTTCTCAATGGCAGTGAACTAATACATTTTGTTGTACATAGTAAATTAAATACATATTGTTCATCAGTGTGATCCCAACATCTTGAGCTATTCTATTCTGAATTCCCCAAGCTTCCTGAGCTGACCTTTCAAAATCCTAAAATTCATGTACCTAGTTTTTGAATGGCTTAGCCTGCAATTTAAGGTTGGACTTACATGCCTTGACCCATGTCCCAGCTTCTATTGTTAGAACTAATAACCTCAGTATCATATGTCCAGTCCTAAGATGCCCTCCAACAAAAATTTTTGCTAAAATAGCAAAATAATCCCCTTATTAGTGGAATGAGTGCGGTCATCCGGTTGCTGCATGTCCTGCACTTCATACCACTCAGAGATGCCTGAACTGGGCCCCCTGCCCTGATGCTCTCCTCTTCGGTGGTTGTTCCTGCCAGCCTCTTCAATAGAGTCCCCTTGCGACCACAAGTAGGGAGTGCTGAAGGGGCACACATACAGACCTATGTATCACCATGCCACCTATTTACACTGGCTCCCTCGCCAATGTAAATATCAGCAGCCACATCCCCAGTATCTTTGGGGTTTCATACCGTGTAGCCTCCCAAATCAGGATGCCCCCGGGGCAGAAAACAAAGCCCAGGACAGTCAAAATCCTGGGTTTTCTTCTGCTTTAAAGCACAACTTGGATATCTTGGCTCCATAAAGGATGTTGGTGATTGATCTAAAGCTCATCCAATCAAAATATTCTACTTCTGCCATTCAGCCAATGAGCCGGAGCAATGTCACAGGTGTAAACTGACGAGACTTCTTGGATTTGGTGGGACAGTTTTCCCCATAATATCAGCAAAATAGCACATTTAAGCATCCCTAGAGTTTTTGTGGGAACAGTGGGACAAAAGTAGGACTGTCCCACCAAAAGTGGGAGATTTGTTCAATGTATACATAAAGTAGATATAGTTTTAGATAGAATAGGGAAGGTACTGTATAACTGTGATGAACTGATGCCTCTGTTCACCTCGTAAGCGAGTTGGCTGAATTTCCCCAACTGTTTAGCAATTGGGTCTCCCAGAATTTGAATACCATTACATCTATGGGGGGGGGGGGGGTTGTTGGTCATGGAAGATTGGCTCAAAATGGCCCATTTTAACCATTTGTTGGCCCCTGTTAATAGCTGTGGAGAAGGACACAGGGGCTGGTATGTGGCCAATAGGCTCTGAAGATGCCACTCTGCTGGGCAACATCTCAGGATGTTTATACTACTGGAGTAGGACAGGAAGGCTGTGGGGGACAAAAGGGGAGTATTTTTTTTTTTCTTTTGCTTAGACAGCCCTTAAGGAATCTTAAACAATTTTTTAGACCACTCACCTGAAGTCTGCAATAGCATAACACTCCAATAATACATAAAAGTATTACAGTTGCTAGGATTCCTCCTGTGATCACTACAGTTCCCGCTGTCATCCGAACAATCCCCCATCAAACCTTAATAATAATAGAAGTGAAAAAATATTTTATAATAACATAAACAAATTTATTTTCATTCACAAATGGCCAGTGATCTTAAAGGAACATCGGACCAAAAATAAAAAGGGGCCTGTTCCGCCCCACATCGGCCCCTACTTACCTTTTGGATATCATCGCTGCCTGCTGCGACCACATCCTCCTGCATCAGGGCCCGATCCTCTGCCCCCCACCGGCTTAGCCATCCAAAAATGACAGCACGGCTTTAGTCGTGCTCCTCAAAGTCCCGCGCGGCTCAGCAAAGTCTTGCGGGATTTATGGCGGCTCCATTGCATTCCATTAATGGGCACAGTACAGACGTAAAATCAGGGGATGCGTACAGTGCCTGATGGGATGGTATTGGGCGTCAGAAGGTTGCCCGGAATCTGAGGGACCCAGAAGATGGATCCCCCTGCAAAGTGACTAAATAGTGCCCAATTGTAAAAACGGAGGGGAGGGGGGGCACTGCGGTGAGGTTTGGGGGAAGTTTTAACCTCCCCTGATGTTCCTCTTTAATACCTTCTGTAAATACAAACAAAACACGTATGCAGGTATTTTATTGTTTGTTGAAAATAATTTTTTGTAAGTGGTGCTTGCGCAACCCTTCACCTGAACTTGCCTATTCTTCCTCTTCATGCACCACCACTGGCAACCCATCAGGTGTGCAGAGAGGATGTAGAAGCGATGCGGCTCCTTAGCAGTGTATGGGGGAAAGATTAGTATTAAAGCCTTTATTTCCCTGCAACAAACTTTCCATGGATATTGTAATGTTAATAAAGAAAGAAAATACTTCACTATCCCAGGTATTTTTCCTCCTCCCCAGGGCAAGAAAAAGAAGAATGGAGTACTACTGCCTGCCATTCTAAAATGTCTGTTGAAGGTATGCACTCCAGTTACAGGTGAGAAGCATGTGTAATACAAATGCACACTGAGAGTTGGAATCCTTCTTATAATTGCTGACTTGGGTTTATAAGAAATGTATTATTTGTGTACTTGCTGACTTGGTCATAGGTTCCCCACTGCTAAAACATGCTTTCTCAGTGTGTATCTAGACTTTGACCCTGCTGCCTGTGTTTTAATCATGTGTGTTCAAACCTTGATGTCTATGTACTTAAACCATAAAGGGAAAGTCCACTTTCAATTGAATTGTGTATATTTTTGTGTGGCAAAATGATGTCTTAAAGGTGCTGATGAGTTGATCTAGCATTTTTTTATGTTTTCTAATGTTAGCAAATATGTGTTTTATAGATGCAGTTTTCACCTGTTGCCATTGGCAATGTACACCAAGTGCAGACATGGTGTACGTTGCCAATAGTAACAGATTGCAGATAGTTGTACAGAACACTGTTGCTGGGCATGTGTAAGGTTGAGTGAGCTCTGCCTCAGCAGAGGCTATAGCAGCAGTATTCTGTGTGTACAGGACTCACACCTCTATTCTTGGTGTACGTTGCCAATAGCAACAGATTGCAGATAGTGAAAACTGCTTCCAACTGCTGCTAACAAAAGAAATAAAATTTAAAAAATACTAGATCAGCTCAGCATTCTGAGCAAATCCTTTTGGCACAAAAATTTAAACTTTCATAAATTCCATTAAGGCTCCTTTTGCCCCCCCCCCCCCCATTCCCTCCAGTGAGCAGTGGATGATTGTGGATACTGAGGCCCAGATCTCAGGACCCAGTGGAACAAAGGCGCTGCAGGTACGAAAGATGAGTATGACTTTTGTTTTTTTCTGTCTGAATAGTCCCTTTAAGTGATATACAGTAAAAAAAAGTGAGCCTGAAGTATAATTTTCCTTTCCTCAATAGATGTTTTCAGCCATTTGCTAATCTGATAAACCTGTGAAGTTGAAACCTCAGAAATCAGTGTGCCTATCCCATTTATATACATTATTTAAGCGTTATCAGTTAATAAGACAAAATCAGTGTCCTATGGTCAGCATACCAGTATTTTTTGTTGTTTGTTATCTATTTCTGTTTTAGAAGCATGAGATTGATAGACTTACTCATTTTAATCAGTTGATTAACCGTACAGCAGAATGAACATCTGAAATATCTGACCACAAAAAGGCATTTTTCCAGTGGATTTGTTTGAAAGCAGTTTAATTAAACTTTCTCGCGTGCCATTAAAGTCATTTTTTTAGCATGTGATTTTTTTAGCCATGAGAAAGAAATAGAAACGGAAGCATGTGTAGCCAGCATAACTGGCACTCCCATGTGCATATTTAATTGTAGAGTGACGGGCCGCCTAGATTGAAAATAATGGTAAGGACCTTCTATTGGTAAAAGGTTGCGCCCTTGTTTCCACTTACATTTGTTTTTTATGCAGTCATTGCTTTAAGTGCTTAGCAAAGGAACAACGAGACTAATTCATGCTGCTCTTAAATATGTTAGTGTGATAAGCATGGTGTAATTACATTTTGCCGTAATAATGATACATGATGGCGCTTTTCAGAAATGACTCATACCACAAGTACAGGAGGTCAAAGTAGAGCAGAAGCCTGAAAACCACAGTCAGATGATGGAGGAGCAGCGCTGACAGTTTGCCTTGGGTCACATAAGCCGCTTGTGAACTCAACAAGACGTTTGGTAGTTTCACTCTGTAGAGAAAGTGACAAGACGAAACACAGGTATTAAAAGAAAATATAATAGAAATATGTAGCGTTACATTACATTGTAACACATTACATTGACTGAGGGACACAGTCCATCTATCCCCAGCTTTAAGCCAGTATATTGAATATTTTTATTGCTCAGTTAAATTATATGTTTTTACTTATTTTGAGTTTAAAGTAGATCCAGGGCACCCCAATCAGGCTGTGTGAAACCCCCCAGGTCGTCTGAAAACTCACCTTCGTTCCCTGTCCAACGACGCATGTGTGAGCAGCGGCTGCATCCCCGCTATCCCTTTAGCCGGGCGTGTGCCCGTGCCAGGCACGGCTGGTGTGGGCATGCTCCCTGTTAAAGGGTAGCAGGAGATGTGGTTGCCAGCATGCTTGGATTCACCCACTAGACATGCTCTTGGATGAGGGGATTGAGTGGATCCGAGCGCGCTGATTGGACGAGAGGGCTGCACATGCACCGTAGGACCAGGAAGAGTAAGTATCGGGGACCTGGGGGGTTTCACAAAGTGGGGCACCCCTGATCGGCAATGGGTGAAGCCTTAGCTTCATGCAGAAACCAGGGTGCTTGGGGTAGCTATTTCTGATTAATACCTAGGCAGGTTCTTAAAGAAGAGGTGAAGAGGGCTTCTTTAAATGACCTGTTTAGGTGTTAAACACAAAATACCTATCCACCTTGTGTCCTCACTGCAGATTGCACAATCTACCATACTAACCCATCTTAAATGTGTGAGGGACAAAGCTTCCTGTTTCTAGATTTTTACTGGTTAATGCTCTAAATATATAAAGCCACAAATCAAGTGCCTATTAAGTATATGAAAAAGCCTTTCTCTGCAGTGTCTCCCACCCCCCACACTAATAACAACATAGCTTATTAAATAAACTCCCAGGTCCATCAGCTTCCTTGTGCAGGATTAAACATGTTCACATAAAGTAAATTGCAGCAGGTGTTTAGCAAAGCGCCTTTTTTACAGTATATTTGAAGGCTGCACCTGCGTTAACAAAAATGTCATAACACCTCTTACACAGTTCAGTGCTACAAACATTAGGCACATTGAAGGATTCCTCTCTAACATTGGCTTTAAAACCACCTAGATACCAGGCTTGACAGCAGGACCTGAATTTACCTGAGTATAAAATATCCAGATCTGCTATAAAAGCAGCGAAAGGGGGAATCTGGGATGTTTTATAAGCAGGGCCGTGCCCTGGATCACCATTTGAGCAGCCGCAGTGCTCTGTACTATATGGGGGGACCTGTTTGCTTACCTTATTACGCATTCACTCTGTTAGAAGGTTAGAGATTTATTGTTCTGTCACACATATATATATATATATATATATATATATATATATATATATATATATTTCTTATGTGCATTAAATGAATGTGTTTCCTAAAGTCGACCAAAACCATTGATTTTCACTATCCCAGGTTTTGGACCGTCCCCCTGGGGCACCGCGGTTTGGGGTGACCCGTTGTGTGAAACTCCACTGTTTGCCCAATAAATCACCTTTTCCCGGTCCAAATGCACAGCCACTTGTTCGCCGACGTCCTGTTAATGTGCGGCTGGTGAAGCTAAATGGAGTCCCAACCACTCTCATCGGTGGCGATTACATCCTTCCTCTGTGCGTGTCCATGCAAGGCCATTCAGTGATGGTGGACATGGATGTGCACTGCCAAAAAGGGATGCAAGCGATGCGGTCGTTGGCTGTGCATGTGCCATGGGCTTGGGGTAAAGGTAAGAAAACTGGGGAAACTGTGGGGGAAGGCGACAGGTACTTCCCAGTGAAAACTTAGGTTGCTTCTCTCTAGCAGGGCGCGTGCCAGCTTCGGCCATTTGTGAATGGCCGGCACGGGCGAGATGCGACCGCCAGCGTGCTCAGAGCCGCTGAGCTTTGACGCTGCTTTGATGTGCATGCCACAGCGGCTCCGAGCGCGCTGATTGGACGAGCAGCTGCGTGAGGTGAGTTATAGTCAGCGATCTGGGAGGTTTCACATAGCGCGATGCCCCTGGGAAGTGGACCAAAACCCAGGATAGTCAAAATCCTGGGTGTTGGTCCACTATAAAAGGCCTGACATTAAAGTAATAATGTCACAATAATACAACAATGTCATTCCATGTGTTTTCGCTTTGTTACTGGTGGATATGTGTTCAAAAACAGACTTTAATCACACAGCGTCTGGCGCTCTATGCTATAGCGACCAGATCCAGAGCACCTACGCTCTGTGTGTCTGTTTTTTTGTTGAATATGGTGTGAGTCGCTGAGAGCCGGTCTTAATGAGCTGGTGCTACCTTTTGCTCCCTGCAACGCTGTACTGGTGTTAGAACGCCCAACATACATCTCATTCATCAATGCCGGGCAGGTTACTGCTCTGTTACAGCGCCCGAGAGCCAATCACAGCGTATAATAGCGCTTAGCGCCTCTGTACAGGCGCTCATCTGTCGATACCTGGTGCTAGTCATGAATCAGCCTGCCCGAGTGCAGAAGTCATCATCCATGGTAAAGACACCTGTTTTCTGTGAAAATATGAAATCATACTTGTGGACCTGCTTTCAAAGGGGTCTCACAGATGTGTATTACACAACACTTCTGTCTAAAATGAAAAAAAGGCCAACAAGTCCAAAAGGCACAGAAAGTAGACCCAAGGTGTTATATTTTTGCATGACAATACCTTGTTCTTCACTGGCACTATCACCCAGAACAAAATGGCTGTCCTGGGCTATGAGAATCTGGATCATTTTGTACCTCAGACTATCATCTTTTTTCTCACTTGAAGAATCACCTTAAAGCTGACCTCCACCCTGAATAAGAGTCTATCTTATATGTTTCCCACACCCTGTACATACTATATCATCCCACCTGTATCTACTGCATGTTATGAGCCTTTAAACATCCAAGATGGCAGCTTATGGAACGTCATGCAGCCTGCAAACAGGAAGTACCTTCTAACTGTGCTGCTCTGCATTCTGGGATTGCTGACCTTTTCCTGACCCCAGCTCTGCTCTGTCTGTGCAAAGCACAGCTATAACCCCGCCCCCTGTACTTTATCCCATTCTCCTCTCCTCAGTAATTGTGATGCTTCTGAGTCAAGATGGCGGCGCCCGTATCCTAAAGTCCTGAACAGAGTTGCAGCCCGGTGGGGAAAAGAATAATAAGTAAGTGACTAAAAACTTTAAATATATTAATTTTAGATGCCGGGGAATCATTTTATAAGGGTTTGGGCTTTTCAATAAATCATGGTGAAGGTCCGGTTTAAGGCAACTAAATTCACCTCATTTCTGATGCTATTGCAGCAACTGAAACTCTGCAGTCATAAGTGTATTGGTATTCAAGGGGAATATGTGGAAGAACTGTGAAAATTCTGTTTTATCTCAATTTTTGGTGGTCAGAGCCAAGGACTTATCAGCATTCCCTCGTTTATATGTTTGTCTGAATTTTATTAGCTATTAATAATGAGATATTCCTCCTTTTTCTTTACATGTGGGCCTGCCCTGACAAGTTGCAAAATGTCATAGTGCAACTCCCTTCTGAAAAAATGAATGAAAAAATATAACATCGAACTCTCCTGTAAATCCCTTTCTAATTGTCTTTCTTTTCCTTGCCCCTAATATGACCCCTTCTTAGGATCTCTTGCACCTATTTGGTCACCTCTCTAGCCCATCCCTATGTGAAATCCATTCTGCTCTCACTGCCCTTGTCACCCATCCTGTCTCTTCTTTTTTTCTGTCTCTCTGTGACCTTCCCTGGTTATTCTCTTTCTGTCTATAACAAGCCCCCCCTGGTTCTCAAGCCAGAAAAGCCAAAACTTTGAAAACCCGAGAGATCTCCCAAACTCCATGAGAAAGCTGCCCATGGAATTACATCATTTGGTGAATTAGCACTTGGGTCATTTTTAATGCTGTGGGCTGTGTGGCATAGAAACCACTGCAGTGGGTTAGGTGACGCGCCATCCAGTCTCTAACTACCCAGTCCTCCCCTGTACTGGAAACCATTAACACATAGTTTAATCCCCTCAAAGCCTTTCTTAGTAATACTCGTGTACATATGTAAAGTGGAAATGCACCATTCATGGCAGCTGGGGACCACTTTAATACAGACATTACGCACCCAGTGTGTAAAGAAGGCATGTACTGCAGTGTAGTGATGATAAAAAAAGAATACTAATAATATTAGGGGCAATATACAGATTATTGGTGTGATGGATAATACAAAATTAGGGGGTTATTTAAGAATGGCTAGCGCCAGGTAGTGCCTAGTAGCGTCAGGCATCGGGCGCTGTACGCAAAACCATATTTAAGAAAGCGAATCTGGTGGGTGCCTCTAACAGCGCCATGTAGCGTCACATGTATTAATAAAGGTGGCTCAGCGTATAGTGCCAGCGCTCTAGGCTCAGGCCGTGTAGTTCCTGTCGCTCTGTAGCGCTCTCCCATACATTTCAATGGGGCTTCATTAGTTGTGTATAAACAGCGTGTTTGGCAATTTAATTTTTTTTTTTTGTTCAAATCATGGACTTTTTATATTTTTATGCAGAATTGTCATTACAGGTCTGGCACTAAAGTGTTAATGTCACAGTGTCACAACAATGTCGTTCCATGTGTTTTCACTTTGTTACAGGTGGATATGTGTTCAAAAACAGATCACACAGCGTCTGGCGCTCTATGCTAGAGTGCCCAGCTTTAGAGCGCCTACGCTGTGTGTGTAGTTTTTTGTTAAATATGGTGTGGAGCGCCGAATGCCGGACGCACTGAGCCGGCGCTACCTGACGTTCGCTGCAACGCTGTACTGGTGTTAGAGCGCCCAGCACACATTACATTCATCAATGCCGGCCAGGTTACTAGAGTGACCAAGACGCTCTGTTATGGCACCCGATACCTGCTTACAGCGTCTACTAGCGGTCATACTACTAGCTATTTCGCTCCTCACAAACAACAGAAAGATGTCTTGGGTTTTGAGGAAATGTATATTTTATGTGTTAACCCAGTAAGTGGATTCAATGTCACCTGACATTAGGATTTATATTAAAGATGGCTGTGTCATGGCCCTGTGTCCAAGGCTTCCTCTCTGGCACAGAAAACTGTGAGATTCAAGTGTAGTGTCCAGCCGTTCCAAGATAAAATATAACCTTTAATTCATCCAATTAAAAATTGCTCATTCCATGGCAGAAGCATGTGTAGTACAATGACATAGAGCGAACCCAGAAAAACAGCAAAAATGCAGGACAAGTGTGACGCGTTTCGAGCCTAACGCCGCTCTTAGTCATACACAGTATAAGTCACTCAGAGAATCTCTCTCTCTCTCTCTCTCTGTATATATATATATATATATATATATATATATATATATATATATATATACACATACATTAATAAAGGGGGCTTATCTGGAGCCAGATGCCATGTGAAAAAACGCAGCCTGTTGCCTGAAACACGGAAATGCCCGTCATGACGTCACTACAGACCAGACAGTGATTGGCTACTATTATACGAATAGCGTATTTTACCTTTACTATATACTGGATATGTAGAAAAACAGCGTACGCTATAATTATAATATAAACATATGAACCCGCCAATGTTTTTAGCGTATTGCTAGTAACAAGCGAAGAAATAAAGAGGGGGTTAAGTGTAACGGTGCCTTGAAGCCCGGAAGTGTCCGCTGCGGCTCGTGTTCTAGCCGTAAGCGGATTGGCTGGAGAATAAGCCAATGGGGAGATCCATCGGCGTATATTACGCCATTTGCGTATAAGGTCCCCTTACGCTATTCTCCCTCCCACAATATGTATGCTCTATGCAAAGAAGTGAATTTGTGTATGGCACGCAGGGATATAAAAGCGTGGTCCTATGTATTAAAACACTGATATATTTGGCAAGCAATTTAAATTATATAGGACTCGAGCAAAAAGGCAGAGCAAGAGAAAGCATAATTCTGTCTGCTACTAACAAGTATACACAGCGGGCAATTTAAAATATCAGGTGTGCATTACGAAGCAATATAAAGTATAAAATCATACTGGGAGGACAGAACTGGGGAACAATAACCCAGAGCTTAATGCACTCCATAAAAGAAAAAATATATGAGCCCTTTATGGCTTAACATGTAGCCTACTTCTTGATAGTTAGAATGGATCTAAAAATTACCTTGTCCCAAGTATAAGGAAAACCTTGAAGTCGATTTCATGTTTTAGATATAATCAAAAACAAAAAATTATCCTATTAAAGTAGACCCTAACTGAAGTTATATCAAAAATTATTATTGAGTTCTTATTAAGCTGTAGCCCACTGTAGGATTATTATATTGAATTATATATGGGGTTTTTGTTTAAGAAATTATATGAACGTAAATTATTAAACCCCTGACAGGTCCATTAGCATATATGAAAAATAGGGCTCAAGTGGACCCAGACCTATCGTTTATACTAATTCCTTAAAGATCTGGCCGTGTAATTATAAAAATGACAAAGGCTACAAAATTATCATCTGAGTGACCCATACTGTCAAAACAGTGCCCAATAAAAATATTAAAACAATCTTATATGCATAATTTAAAACCAAAATTTGCCATCATGTAAAATTAACCGCATGGTAACAAAGGATATGTCTTCCACTTTCAAACTAGTATAGTAAGTCTCTCAGAGATCTGTGAACAATGAAAGGTCTAGCCTGTTATTCAGTCTATCAGGGATGCGGGTCACCAAGTTTAAAATCCATTTTACTTCTGTCCTTAGAAGTTTTGAATGTTCATTCTGGCAATGTTTCGCCACATTGGACCTAGGCTGGGAAGATTTGCATTGGTATACGTGTTCCATGAACCGATGTTTGAGTTTACGGGTTGTGCAACCTACATATTGTAGGTTGCAAATTGTGCAGATAACCACATATACTATTTTACGTGAATTGCAATTTAAGTGTCCGTAACCATATATCTTTTTTTTCGTGACACTTGATTCAACGTATGCTCCTTTCTGTATAAATTTGCAACACGAACACCTATTCTGACCACATGCAAAGCATCCTTTGCAAGTGAGCCATGTTCTGTAGTTAGTTTGTGTGGGCCGAAGTAGAGAAGGTGACAATTTACTAGCCAAAGACGGTGCGTGTTTTGCCACAACCCGTACTTCATTTTCTAATAAGGGTTTTAAATCGGGATCCGACATCAGTATTGGGAGATTAGAGTGAACAATCTTATGGATAGCCAACCATGAACTGCTTATTGTAACCATTGTCAAAGGATTTTCTTTATTCTGGTCTCTATTGTTTACTGGCATTTTTTATTTCTTAAACAGGAGATTTTTCCTGTCCATGGAAATAACTTTTGTCTCAGCCTTCTTAATCACTTTGGGATTGTATTCCCTCTGTTGTAGCCTCATATCGATAGTCATAAACTCGTTCTTCTTGGATGATTTCATACTGCAGTTTCTGGCTGCCCTAAGGAACTCCCCATAAGGTATAGCTTCTCTAGTGTGATGGGGGTGGCAGCGAGTTGCATATAAAGTTGAGTTCCCTGTAGTTGTTTTGCGGAAGGTCCTGGTCTCAATGTGTTCTCCCGCATTAGGGGCAGTTAGAACAGTCTAAAATTTCGATTTCCTTAGACTGAAAATTTGCCATAAATTTTGATTCAAATTATTTGAGTTGAGATAAGTCAGGAAATCATCCGCAGTCTCGGGGGGGCCCTTCCAGATACAAATAAGGTCGTCGATGTATCGAGCATACCAAAATAGGTGTTCTTGAAAGGTATTCTTCTCTGTAAAGATGACCTGTAGTTCCCACCATCCCATATATAAATTCGCTAGAGATGGTGAGAATAATGCCCCGATTGATGCGCCACATTTTTGTAAAAAGTATTTGCCCTCAAAGTAGAAATAGTTGTGACTTAACAGATAATCAATGACAAGGCAAAGAAAGAGAATCTCTTCTTCTTTGAAGTTGGTATATTTTTGTAACATATATGTTGCAAAAATTGCCTTGTCATGAGGGATACACTAGTATAAAGATGATACGTCCATCGTGATCCAATTTCCTCCCGCCGGCCACTGCAACCGATCAACTGCTTTTAAAACTTCGGTGGTATCTTTGATATAGCCAGGAAGACATCTGACCAATGGTTGTGATATAGAATCAAGCCATTGTCCTAATATTTCATTTAATCCACTATGCCTGCTACAATCGGTCGTCCCCAAGGGGGTCTCTCAGGCTTGTGAATCTTTGGCAAGTGATGAAAGATGGGAGTAATGGGATGTTCTATTTGTAGTTTTTCAATAAGCTCAGAAGAAAACAGTCCTACGGCCAGTCCTTCCTCCCTCAAATACAATCTGAAGATCCTTTCTGAAAGTCTCTATTGGATTCCCTGTTAGTTGAACATAGGTATTAGAATCAACCAGTTGTCGTTCTGCTTCCTCAATGTACAGAAAACTGTCATCCTGATCTGGATAAAGCACCCAATTTAAAACAGAGTGACACAGATAAACTATAATAACTAACTGGGGTTTAGATAAGTAGCCTGAAGCCTAAAACTAGAAGCCTAAAGCCTAAAACTAGAAGCCTAAAACTAGAAGCCAGAAGCCTAAAACAGAGGGAGATAACAATTCAGGCCACTTCAGGGCATTAAACAATACCCATAAAAACTGCAATAGCTTAAGAAAGAACCAGCAATGTTACAGGTAAGGATAGCAAGCTCCTTCCCCTATCCTTACTCAGTCACGGGCAATGATCAGATCAAAGGTACCTTATAACCAGGAGGTAGATAGGTGAGGGGGAACTATGCATAGAACTGGAGAAACACCTGACAGTTATAGTGGAAGAACTTTTGGTGCTGCCTTTGACTAAGCAAGAAGATCAATACAACTGGTTGCACATCAAGATGCTCTAATATGTTTTCAAACTAAACCAAAGTCAAAACTTTTACATATGACATATAAGAATGGGTTCAATACCAGCCTGTCTTAACTGAAGGGTTCATACATCATTCTTCTGAGTAAAGGCGTGTAATTAAATCTAAAAGGGAACATTTGTAGATGCAGTACTGAGAGATGAAGTAACAAGGGAGTTTGTTTGCCTTTGCTGTTGAGCCATGAGGGCAGAAGATCAGAAATTGCCTTTTATCTACATTTGCTTTGAGTGCTGTTGAGACCCTCTTACACGCATTCACCTCCAGATGAGGCCAAGGAATAAAATTGCATTTTGAGCGTAACAGCGGCTGATGGAAGGGTGATATTTCACTATCACACAACCAGGGAATGACTCAATGACATTAGGGTTGATTCAGAGAGACAAAAAAAAGACTTTCGTTTTTGTGTCGATCTGTTTTTCTTTTTAAATATTCCCACTCTCGTATGAGTGTACGAACGATTCTATGCATGCATTGCAAGCCTTCAGTAAAGCCTTCGTCCGTTGGTATGTCAAAGTATGAGTACGAGAATGTAATTTTCCAGTGTTAGTTTTCCGTTTACTTTTCTCATGTTACGTCGGCTTTTGTTTTTGCCCTTTTCCATCGTCTCCTTCCACGAATCCTTTACGTTTCCCGTTTCCTGTTTTCCATTTTCATTAATTGTCCAGATGAAAATCCTTACGATCTTACGCCTGCGCACTACAAACTTAACTCAGTGCTCGCCTACATATTTTCTTCACTCACTTCTGCTACAATGCTTAGCTAAATCACTTTGCGCTTTCCTTCTTCTTCCATTTATGACCCCTAAAACTCACCTAAATCACTTTGCGCTTTCCTTCTTCTTCCATTTATGATCCCTAAAACTCACCTAAATCACTTTGCACTTTCCTTCTTCTTCCATTTATGACCCCTAAAACTCACCTAAATCACTTTGCGCTTTCCTTCTTCTTCCATTTATGACCCCTAAAACTCACCTAAATCACTTTGCGCTTTCCTTCTTCTTCCATTTATGACCCCTAAAACTCACCTAAATCACTTTGCGCTTTCCTTCTTCTTCCCTTTATGACCCCTAAAACTCACCTAAATCACTTTGCGCTTTCCTTCTTCTTCCCTTTATGGCCCCTAAAACTCACCTAAATCACTTTGCGCTTTCCTTCTTCTTCCATTTATGACCCCTAAAACTCACCTAAATCACTTTGCGCTTTCCTTCTTCTTCCATTTATGACCCCTAAAACTTACCCAAACCACTTTGCGGTTAGGTTCTTCTTCCATTTATGACCCCTAAAACTTACCCAAACCACTTCTCGGTCATGTGAGGTCCTGGGCGTGATCTGCTGCAGACTCCACTTCCACAGATCCTTCACCCGCTACATTGACATCTAGAAAAAGAGATTAAGGGAATCAGCTTTGTTTTAAATAGCATGTATGTGTGTGCGCTTACATGAAGAGTCACATACCAGAGGCTACTGGCTGCGTCGCTGGGTACGACTCCCTGCCCACGCCGTGATGCCCCTCCTCTGTAGAAAGGTCAAGGGACTGGTCGGAGGCCGCTACAGAGGAGGGGTAGGAACGTCGCCCTGGAGATCCACCACCTTCACTTTGTGCTGCAGAATCATGCAGCACTGGTTGGCCTGTGCGCCTCCGGGTGCGTCGGATTCGGTACTCCATTTCCAGCACTAGAAAAGAAAAGCAATTATAAATAAAGGCTTACCTTCTGTATTAGTTACATCTAACATGCAATCGCTGTACTTACTTGGGAAATGGAGTCCGAAAAAGCGCCGCACCCGGGGCATGTGGAGCCGTTTCAGGTCCAATGCTGCAGTGCTGCATGATCTGCGTGTGGGGGAAGGTGGTGTCAGTCTCCTGCTGGATCCTGGAAACGATCTCCAGGGCGACGGTCCTCTTCTCAAAAGAGTTGGGCAGGTAGTCGTACCTTCGCTGAAGCATCATCTAAAAAACACAAAATAAACATATTTTTTAGATCAAACTGCATACAAATATCTGTCACAAATCGATCAGTTGACTAAATGACATTGGCAGACACATTTCGAGCCTCAAACTATCCTTCTAGATGGAAGTGACTTGGTTCGCACGTGTGGGCCCTAACTTCTGTTTGGCACGGAGTTTTACACACTTTTAAACCAAACCGTTTCTTCCTGCGCTTCCTTAAGGCCTAGGCATGCATTTAGATGGCAAATCAAAGGCACTTACGAGCATAATCAGCTCTTCTTGTTGGTGGGTGAAGATCGTGAGCGCCATCTTTCTTCTTGTCTGCAGCAGATAAGTAATGCCCCAGCGGTTTCCGGCTTCCGCACGGCCGGACGAACTGCAGTACGCATGCGTACGTGAATGCGTAAGCGTCATATCCAGGCATTAGTATTTAAAGGGTCCTGGACCCACAGCTCATTCTCTTTCAGAGTCTCTACATTATGGCACCCAAGAAAGCCGTCGGGAAGGCAAAAGCAGGCAAGGAGGGCAGCAGCAAAATGCAAGAGCGCCGTGAGGAGGCTTCTTCAGTGCCGACCACTCGCTCCAAAATTCCAAGGCCGAAGGTGTGGGAAACCCGCAGTGGGCAGGCCAAGGCGACAATACCCACAAAGTCTGCTAAGGCACCAACAACCAGCAAACCAAAGGAGGCAGCGGCGAAGAAGAAGCCCCAGGCCACCAAGCAGACAGGTACGCCCGCAAAAAAGGCCACTAAGAGGGTGAGAAGCCCCAGCCCCCACAGCTCTGCATCACCACATACACGTGGAAAAAGCGGGCATGGAAAGAGGAAAAGCCAACGGGCCAGAAGCCCCAGCCCCCAAAGCTCAGTATCTCCACATACACGTGGTAAAAGTGGCCATGGAAAGAGGAAAAGCCACCGGGCCAGAAGCCCCAGCCCACCAAGCTCAGCATCACCACAGACACGTGCAACTACCTCCCAGGGGCATGCAAGCACAAGTCTTAAGGGCCCACAGAGGCACAGGGCAAGAAGCCCAACAACATCAAGCACACCCTCTCCTCCTCGGCCACATTTGCCACCGGCACAGGTGGCTAGGCACTCTCCATATGCCACATCGACGCCTGCAAGTTCAGTGGCCACCCAGGCAAGGACCCCAAGTTCATTTCCAAGTCCAGTACATTCTTTATCCAGCCACCTGTCCAACATTTCTACCCAACACATCCAGCCCAGAATGTCCCCCGAATTGCCTGCAACCACAGATGAGCCCGAACATTAAGCAATAGGTTGGACATTGCGCCGAGGCCAGTGGAGTGGCAGGTTTGGGGAGGCCCAAACTCTGGCATTGGCTAGTGGGCTGACCTTACATTATTATGAACTATATGGGCGAAAATCCAAAGCATCCAGCAAATTGCGCAAAGCAGAAATTTTAGAGCAGCTCACCAGACAGGTCAATGCAGCGGGGGAGGAGCTCAAAGATGTGTAGCAGATTCAACGCAAAATATCGGACCTGAAATATGCAGCACGGAAGAAAGAAAATAAACGGCGCAATTACAGGTACATATATGATTTGTGCATTTGTCTGCTTCTTGTATTGTCAACATTTCCCTACATTTGCCAAACTATATTTTTCAGCTTACAAACTGACGGAGGCTTCCCCACTAAATTACAGTTTTCCAGAACTGAGGAGATGGTGCTGGGCCTGATACATCCCGTGGCCTTAGAGGGCCACTCAGGGCGACGGGACATGGACATCCCTACTATTCCAGCAGGTTAGTAATGTTAGTGTGTATGTGAAATGTTTTAAACCTGTAAAATGAGGCTCACAGGCATATATGAACACATGCCCCTAGGGAGTGGCTTGTAGGGGAGGTTACAGTTTTAGCAGGGTGTGTAATGTCTGTGGAATGTTCATGTTCTAATTTGCTAGGCCATACATGACCTTGGACAGTATTTATGATCACTATTAAAGTCTAAATATTAGCAAAGCACTGCCTGTTATGTGATTCTACTCAATCATATCCAACACTTCCTTCTTTGTCTTTTGGCCACTTGGGTTTGAGCTGTGCTTTGGTCTCAAATACTTGATCTGGGGTCAGGGAAAGGTCTACATAGTAAGAATGCCCACCAGCATACTCCTAAGCAAAATGCTCTTTGCAAGCTGAGTGTGGGTCCCTAATGGCCCTTTAGGGATGTGCGAAGCCCCATAACATGCAGTACATGCATGTATGTATTATTTAAGGTGACCAATGTGTATATACAGGGTGACTCATACATATAACAGATAATGACATTCATAGTGAAGGGGGGAGTTGCCATTCCTGCTTGGCCACGTGTTTTATTGAAGCATATGTAGTAATACAGATCATCAATGCATATTTGGGTGTTTACGTGCCTTTTTTTTACAATACAGCCCAGCATCAACCCTCAGCTAGTGTGGAAGCCTCATCCAGTTGGACTACGCCGTCAACTTCTGTGCTGCCTAGGAGCCAGGACCAGATATATACAGTAAGTGTATTTTGCTGAATCTGCTGATGCATGTGAATGAACATGACTAATTGGCATAAAAAATATATTTAGGGCCCAAACTGAACTTTTTTTTCACATGTTCCAACAGACCCACACACTGATGGAGGAAATCCAGGAGATGGAGGAGGATGCCACCTTGATGGGACCTTCACAACAGACCCCCCTGGTACATAATCTGCAACTGTCCCAACATGTTTCTTCACCAAATCCTCTGCAGCAGAGTGAAGCTGGCTGCATGCTACCAGGCCATCGTGGGCAGCATGCAGAGACTGAGCCTACACTCCCCAGTGGTAGGTCTGCTGCAGAGGATTTGGCAAGCACATCTGTGGCTGTTGGTCGGCCTAGATGTCCATCATCTGCAGGCGCTCCAACCCGGGGAATTGTGAGGCGTAGTCAGCTACGTCGCCCAGTTTCCCAGGGGAGGCGCGTGCCGACCATGGAGTCAGCATGGCACCATGAGAGGCGTTTATTTTGCCAACTAACTGAAAGAACCACAGAGCAGCATCATGCACAATTAGAGACCTTAAATAATACATTAAACACCATGCTGGCAGAATTTAGGTCGACCAACAGCCACATGGCCACCTTATCTACTAATTTCACAGCCATGCTTGAGGAAGTTCGAACTAGCAACACCCACATGGCCACCTTAACTAGTAATTTCAGTGACATGCTGGATGAAGTTCGAACAACCAATAGAAACATGTTGGAACAGTTGCAGATTATGAATGCCACACATGCCCAGGTGATGGGCCACCTCCAAGGCCCACCACCAGGATTTTATGGGCATTAACCATTTTAACACCTATTTGCCCTGTATCTATTCCACATCTTTCCTCTACATCTCTACTGTATTGACCTGTCTGGTGAGCGCTACCAATATAGCCTTTTTGTATGGCTTTGCTTGTATGCTTTGGATTTTCGCCCATATAGCTCATTAGAGTGCTGAGATACCCCGCTAGCCAATGCCTGAGCTTAAGCCTCACTAAACCTGCCACTCAAGCTGTTGCGCTGCAGGCTTTGGCCAAATTACATTGCTTCTGGCTCATCCTGTTTGTAGGCATGATTGAGGGACATTCTGCCCTGGCAAACTACTACCTTGAACCCTGGCAGAGATTGGACTGGGGCTTCTTGTTTGGGTGGGCCACTGACTTACAGGCATGGATGTGGCATAGGTATGGCTGCTTTCCACCTGTGCCTGTGGCAAATGTGGGCAAGCAGGAGAGGGTGTGTATGTGGCCCTATTTATTACAGGGCAAATATTGACATGCAAATGCTTGCTCCCTATGTCTGTGTATTTTATTTAGGATTTAAACTTCGGCCTGGAGTGCATTACTTTAAAACTCCTGGATGTGGCCAATTGCTAGGTGCCATGATTTGCCACAAATGTATTTTAACGTTGTACTATGTATGTACATGAAGTATGAGAGTGGCCTTCAACTCCAAATTTTCATATTTCAATAAAAAATATTGAATGTGACTTGACCTGTTGTTGACTAAGTTGATGCATTAATGTTTTGGTTATTTTTAGATTACTAGAGGTTTTCCTAAACAAACAGGGCAAAAAAATGCATGAGTTTCAGATCATGTGTGAATATTTTAGTAATTATCTCATTACTAGTTGATACACCAAAAAATAATAAAAGATTTACAAGGCAAAATTAGTGGAGCAAATAATAATTACAGGCACAAAACAAACACAAGCGACAAAAATTATGCGAAATGTGTCTGAATCAAATTGGCCCGAACTGCTTGGCCAGAGGCACTAGGTGTGCCACGGTAGTGGTCTTCTGGGTCCTGGCTGGGTGGAGAGGGGGGCAGATCCAAATACCGGGGGACGCTACCTGATGGCATAGTTATGTAAGGCACAGCAGGCCACTATGATGTCTATGACCTTGTTGGGGTCATAGTGGAGTGCTCTCCCGGTATGGTCCAAACACCGGAAGCGTGTTTTTAACAGGCCAAAGGCCCTCTCCCCAATGGCTCGGGTTTTTCGGTGTGCCCGATTGTAGGCGTCTTGTGCGGCATTCTGTGACCGAAGGACGGGCGTCATCAGCCAGGGAAGTAGTGGATAGCTGGAATCCCCTGAAAGAATAAGAAAATACTAACATAAATTACACATGACACAAAAATGTATATAAAAAAAAAAAAAGGTTGTTCACACTGAATAAGAGCCTATCTTATATTTTAGACACACCCTGAACATACAGATTGCTCTGCTAAAGAAACAGCCTAACACCATCTACTGCATGTTCTGAGCCTTTAAACATCCAAAATGGCGGATGAGGGCAAATCAGGCAGACTGCTAACAGGTATTGACTTAGGACTGTGCTGCTCAGTATTCTTGGATGTCTTACCTTTTCAGGACACCAGATCTGCTTTTTCTGAGCCAAGCACAGCTCTAACCCGCCCCCTGCACTTTATCCCGCTCTCCTCTACTCAGTAAGTGTCATGCTTCTGAGCAAAGATGGCGCAGACCCTATCATAAAGTCAAGAACAGAATTGTAGCCGAGTGTGGGGAAGAATAATAAGTAATTTACTAGAAAGTATAAATATATTATTTACTAATTGTGGAAACTCATTTTGTAAGGGTTTGTGCTTTGCTAAAGATCATGGTTAAGGTCCGGTTTCACCTGTCATCAAGGGGTAAAAACAGCCATAGCTTCAGACATGGGTCCGCAACTATATTCATAGGCATACATTGAAAAGGGAATGACGTTATTTGCGTCAACTTACCAAGGAGCCATCCACCGGATAATTCTCCTGACTCAAACCGACGGTACAATCCAGATCGTCGCAAGATGTACGCATCATGGGATGAGCCTGGAAACCCGGCGAGAACACTAAGGAACCGCATGTCCGGGGCCACCACTGCTTGGACATTCAGTAAGCGGCCCATTTTGCGGTTCCTGGGAAAAAAGAAAAAAAAAATTAGCAAGGCTAGGTAAACTACTCAAACAATAACTCCTAACATCCTCCAAACATGTTGGCCAATACAAATAACACTAACTAAGTACCTAACTATTTTTTATGCCTACAAAGGATATGTATGTTGGATCAACTAAATATTAACTTTCACATGACAAATTAAGGTCCACATGCAAATGTTTGGCTTTGGACTACATGAAAAACATTGATGCCGCTAAATCCGGCCAAATATATCACATGAACAATTTACAAGGAGGGATTAACAGATATACAGTGTAAGCTAATTCACAGGGACTATTTACAAGGAGGGATTAACAGATATACAGTGTAAGCTATTTCATGGGGACTATTTACAAGGAGGGATTAACAGATATACAGTGTAAGCTATTTCACAGGGACTATTTACAAGGAGGGATTAAGAGATATTTAAAATACCATTTATGTCAACTATATAAAAAAATTTATTGAACTTGCCTATAGATGTACTCGTCGGCTGCCGGAGGTACTAAGGCAACGTGGGTGAAATCAATGGCACCCATGATGTTGGGCATGTCGGCGATATTATAAAATGCAAGCTTAAGTGCGTTCCAGGCTACCATGTCGTCAGGAAAAAATATATATTTCTGAGTAATGGTAGCCATGCCTTCCAAAAACTTGGATAGCGCGCGGCTCAGCGTAGGCTGGGAGATCCCCACGGAGAGGGCACCCAGCCTCTGGAACGAGCCATTTGCCAAAAATTGCAGGCAGCCAAGCATCTTGGTCATACCTGAAATTGCTTGCCCCTTCCTTGTGGTGCGGGCTAACCCTGGCCGCAGCTCACTATACAATTTATGGAGGGAAGCGTGATTAAGTCTGGTCAGCTCAAACAGCTCAACGTCATGCATGCCATTGATATGCATGCATCGCCGGTGCAATCTGGTCTCGACCCTGCTGACACATTCAATTCCCATTAGCTGGAGCTCGTAATGCTCCTCCACAAAGGCACACAACTGGTTTATTGCAAGGGTAACCGAGGTCAAAATGGTCCAGTAAGGGGATTGCAAATAAAACAGTTTTATAGGGTGGTGGTCCCTCGGCAATCAGCTCTCTGAATGAGACGCAAGCCTATACCAATAACGTAAGTTATCTGAACGAGTCCAAAATATCAGATTTTGATGGGAAAATGATCCGAACTAACGCAAATGATCCGATTTGCTTTCGTTCTTTGAAAGCGCATATACGCATTAGCCCGAACGTTCGTACGAATGAAAAATTAACAAAAAAACCAAATAAAATGACAAACACACACAAAAACTTTCACAGACAGCTACGAAAGTCCAGACGAATGTGCCTATTGTTGGGAAAACTAGATGACCTATTTGGCAGCAAATGCGAATGAGTTTTCATATTGAACATAGTTATTAAAAGAAGATATAGTGCCAAAAGCTAATTCTACCCACGCCTTCATTTTTAGCTCCCTATGTATCACACAAATAAGAGTGGCAATAAATGTAAAGACATTTAAATGAGGACAATGGGTGGTCCATGTGCCTGTCCTTAAAGCAGACCTTCACTCTGAATAAGAGTCTATCTTATATGTTTCCCACACCCTGTACATACAGATTGTCCACATTAAAAATCATCCTACCTGCATCTACTGCATGTTATGAGTCTTTAAACATCCAAGATGGCGGCTTATGGAAGCCGCCATCTTATCAGGCAGCCTGCAAACAGGAAGTGCCTCCTGACTGTGCTGCTCTGCATTCTGGGACTGCTGACCTTTTCCTGACCCCAGCTCTGCTCTGTCTGAGCAAAGCACAGCTATAACCTACCCCCTGTACCTTATCCCACTCTCCTCTCCTCAATAAGTGTAATGCTTCTGATTCAAGATGGCGGCGCCCGTATCCTAAATTCCTGAACAGAGTTGCAGCCCAGTGGGGGAAAGAATAATAAGTTAGTGACTAAAAACGTAAAATATATTAATTTTAGATGCCGGGGAACCATTTTTTAAGAGCTTGGCTTTTCATGAAATCACTCTGAAGGTCCGGTTTAAATGACTTCATATATATCTTTGGGAGTCCGATTGATCAATGCTCTATGCTTTACTACGCAGACTGAAAAATGAAGTCTTCATAGAACAGCATAATACTGGATAAAGTGTATACATCATGGATGTTTTAAAATGTTTTTGATACCAGTACACATTTTAAAGAACATTTTACAAACTAATCCCTGGTCATATTATGATATGAACAGGCATTAGTTTATAAAAATGTTAATAAAATAAGTATATAAAACAGTTATAAATATAGAAATATATGTCTATGTAGAAAGTAATAGACATACTATGAAAAATTCAATAGACTGGCATACATAAAGTGATTTTTAAGGAATAATTTATCTGTGAGTTGGATAGACGATTGCCAGTCCCTTTTCCTTTATAGGTCAATATAGGGTTAAGAAGAGTGAGCCCTCCTAATGTTGCGTCTTCTGTAGACGTCAGCAAAGAAACAGGAATGAATCTGGAAAAAAGGTCTTGGACCTGAAATCATGTAACTGTGATCATGCCACAAAGGTGAAATGTGTGTCAGTCCTACTTATATTTTACATATATTTATTATTTCTTAAATCCATTTAATAATAGAGCATTTTTCCAAGCAAAACGCCCCAGAAGTCCTAATCTAATGCAGAGGAAGCCATGAAAAGTTAAAGGTGACGTGTAAACCGACATGAAAATACCCGCCAATACACTAGCAAATGCTACAGCACTGCAAGAAACACATTTATTAAAATGTTATGGCTACAGCAACATGCTGAAAAAATGACACATTATACTTTGCACCAATGTGGCGTAGCCCGGCAGTGCTTAGTAAATCAGGCCCAAATTATTTCTCACAATGTGTAATAATAGGTTCTTTCTGTACAATAGACCCTTCCTGCTATCTTCCCACCTTTTGATTTTACTGTTTAAGAATTTATTTTAAAAAGTGACACATAGAAACATAGAGTTGACGGCAGAAGGAGATCATACGCTCCATCTAGTCTACCCTTATGTGTATACTGTATGTACTCTTTATCTTAGGATAGATGTGTGCTTATCCCATGCATGTTCAAATTCAATGATTTACTTTTTCAACTACCTCTGCTGGAAGTTTGTTCCAAGTATCTACTACTCTTTCTGTAAAATAATATTTTCTAACATTGCTCCTGATCTTCCCCCCGACTAGCTTCAGGTTGTGCCCCCTTGTTCTATCATTAAGCTTCTTCTTAAAAACACTTCCCTCCTGAACCCTATTCAATCCTTTCACATATTTAAAGGTCTCAATCATGTCCCCCCTCTCCCTTCTTTCCTCCAGACTGTACAAATTAAGTTATTTTAGTCTTTCCTGATAAGTTTTAAGTTTAAGTCCTTCCACCATTTTTGTTGCCCGCCTTTGGACCCGTTCTATTTGAATAATGTCTTTTTGCAGGTAAGGTCTCCAGAACTGCACACAGTATTCTAGCTGTGGCCTTACCAGGGCTCTATACAGCGGCATCACAACCTCCCTCTTCCTACTGGTGATGCCTTGAGCTATGCAGCCGAGCATCCTGCTTGCTTTTCCCACTGCCTGGCCACTGTCCACTCATCTTGCAGTTTTCAGTAATCAGTACCCCCAAATCTCTTTCTTCCGAGGTCCTGGCTAACACAATACTGCCCATACAGTACTCAGAACAGGGATTTCTTCTAGAGACATTAAACTCCAGTTTTTCACAGTTCTGACCATTTATCCAGTAAAGCTAATTTTCCATGTTGCAGACACCTCCAGGAATATCCACCCTATTACTAACCTTTGTATCATCAGCAAACAGGCAAACTTTTCATACTAAGCCTTCTCCTATGTCACTTACAAATATATTAAAAAGAATGGGGCCCAGGACAGAGCCTTGTAACTCTCCTTTGTTCAGATTGCACACCATTAACAAAAACACTCTGATACTGATCCTTTAGCCAGCTGGAAATCCACTGAACTATCCAGAAATTGAGTCCTACCTTCAATAACTTATCTTTGAGCTGTTTATATACATATTCTTAGTAAAAGAAGTTTCTTATGCACATACTGTATACTGGTGCGCTGGTCTGCCGGTCTCGCCTGCGGCCCCAGGCGGACACTCCCCCGACGCTGCGATAACTCCACTTCCTGGTGGTGGAGCGCACGCTGGGCCGCTGACGCCCTTCCGGCCGGGATGCGTCGGACGGCCACAGTCTGATACACTGCCTGGGGCCGCTGACGCACTTCCGGCTGGAGTGCGTCTGGCGGACTGCAGCGTCGGCTTGTGGTGGTGTGTGGGAGCGTGGACGGTGAGTATATAAGGAGGCAGGGTGGATAATATGGCCACTCTCTGCCCGGATGAAGTAACGGGTTCACCGTTACGAAACGCGTCGGCTGGGATCCGGGGTACTTAGCACCGTGGGTGAAGCCCCTATCACGGTCATGTAAGATTGGCATATGTTTTGATGTAATTACTTTTTCCTTCACTCGGCTGTCCTCATTATTAGGATAGGTACTACAGCACTTTATTGCACTTTTTGCACAGTAGGTTAGTTATCACTAGCACTTTATATATAGATTTGGGTTAATAATAGGGATATAGTAGTCCCTGTCATGAATTAATATTGGTGTGTTATGTTATGGCTTGTATTTGATAACAGCGCTCCCTGGTGGTCATAGTGTTTTGTGTTTTTTATTTGTTTTTAATCTGTGTGTCACTATGTATTTTGCTACAATAAATGAAGTAAGCATTATTTAAATAGACTTTTGGGTGGTGCTGTTCTTTCTCCTGGTGGTCGTGGGGGTTTTGGGGCCCCCGCTTTGTATATAGTTTTCACTTGAGGTTCCCAGGAGGGCACACCTTCAGTATTTGCTGGTGCGGTTATTCAGTTTGTTATTTCACATACTGTATATGGCGACAGTCCATCCTCTCTCCAGGCTGCCTACAACTTGGGGCCTGATTTGCTAACTAATATGCCTGCATCCACCAGTATCTATTAGTTTCCACTAGCTGTATTTAACAATATTTATCAAGAAAATGAAGGCACACTATGTGCGGCAAATACCGTGGGTGCGATGACCTGGGTCCTCCAATCCCAAACGACCAGTTAAAAAAAAGGAAAAAGGGTCCGCACTCCTAAAACGTAGCTTTTATTGCCATCCAATAAAATGATCCAATAGAAAACAGCGGTAAAAACATCAGAGCAATCCTAGTATCCTCTAACGCGTTTCGGGCTAGGCGCCCTTAATCATAGATGCTATGATTAAGGGCGCCTAGCCCGAAACGCGTTAGAGGATACTAGGATTGCTCTGATGTTTTTACCGCTGTTTTCTATTGGATCATTTTATTGGATGGCAATAAAAGCTACGTTTTAGGAGTGCGGACCCTTTTTCCTTTTTTTTAACTGTATTTAACAATACATTGGTTAGATCTAGAGGATAGTGACACACACTAGTTAGCGCATCCATATGCTGCCTGTGCAAATGCGTTAACGTGCGATTGCGCAGGTTTCTACCAGTTTGAAAGCCTGTGTGGCCAATTAAAGTATTGAAAATAAAAAAACAGCAGAAAGTGTTGGCTATAATAAATCAGACCCCTAGTGCCTCCATCGATCTAGAGTTTTGCACCATCTGATTGAATGGTTGGCCTTAGTGGCGTGACTTAATGTAACAGAGCGCTGGTGCGAACATTAAATGGGACTCTTTCAAGATTAAAATTCTCATAAAGTAAATGTTTTACTACCATGAGAACTACCATTTTTTAAACCTTTATTGAATCAAGGCCATAGTCTGCTATTTGAAAAGGTGGGGGACGCCTTTCTAAGGTTTACCTCAGACAGCAGAGAGGCTTGGTTCACCCCTACAGTATGTCACAAGGCAGTAGGGCTGTAATTAGCCTGGTAGTACCCTGGCCAGAATAGGATATTTGTAAACTACCTAAATTAAATAATACATGAAGCAAAAAAAAGTTACTTAGAAGGTTAATTCATATCCCTGTGATTCAGTATTTCCAAATGAAGTCTAATTCACAACAATCCAGCAGATGTTAAAGAGGAACATTGGGGAAGGTAAAAACCTCCTCCAAGCCTCACCGATCTGCTGCCCCCCTTAGGTTTTACCTTAGAGCATTATTTACTCACCTCAACAAGGCATTCATCTTCTAGGTCCCTTGGTTTTCGGGACGACCTTCTGACAGGTGGCGCCATATTGCATCCCATCAGGCCGAAATCCTGCAAGACTACGCTGAACTGCGAGATCCCGGGGGGCATTGACGGGCACAGCTAAGGCCATTTTGTCATTAAAGTCGACCAACACCCAAGATTTTGACTATCCTGGGTTTTGGTCCACTCCCCTGGGGCACTCCGATCGGGGGTGCCCCGCTATGTGAAACCCCCCAGATCGCTAGTTACAACTCACCTCACCCCGCTCCTATGGCGCATGCGCGGGCGCTCGTCCAATCAGCACACTCGGAGCCGCTGAGCTATGCGCGTCAAAGCTCAGCAGCTCCGAGCACGCTGGCGGCCGCACCTCGCGCTTCCCTCTAACAGGGAGTTGTGCTTTGTGCCTTGCTAGAGAGAAGCGCGAGATGCAGCCGCGGCCCGCGCATGCGCCGTTGGACCGGGATTCAGGCAAGGTTTGCGGGCGTCCTGGGGTGTTTCACACAGCGGGGCATTCCGATTTTGGATGCCCCGCGGGGAGGGATTGGATCGGCCCGGGAACAGGGTGTTGATCCACTTTAACAGACGGCTAAGCGGTCGGTGAGGAGAGGATCGGGCCCTGAAGCAGACAGATGTTGCCGCAGCAGGCAGTGGTGACACCCAAAAGGTAAGTAGATGGCGGGGGAATCGGGCCCTTTTTATTTTAGGTCCAATGTTCCCCTTTAAACTCGTGTGTTTAATGATTTCACACCACACCAGTGGCCACGGCTTCACTCCAAGCCTATTACTAGATCTCTGGATACAGCAAGCACATCACATATGCCTTTCTGAAGTTTTGTTTCCAATCTTCATTAATAGTGTATCAAGATTTCAATTCAAATTATCAATTTCAGCAATTCATAAGCAATCCATAAAAACATTTCAAACAGAAAGGGATACATAGTGTTCCCATCCAAGGAATGAAACGTGTTGGCAGGAGAGCGGACAACCCACAGGGACACCCCAAATTCCTTTCCAAACTCGACAGCTGCGAGAGGGAGGACTAATCTCTTAATGTAGAATGTAACCCGATGGATGTGTTTCTAAGCATGTTTATAATGAGGGACATGTAAGTGCAATACTGGGGATAAATAAAGGGATTTTTAAATGCAATTATACTATGTATCCATTTCTGTTTTAAATGTTTTTAGGGATTGCTGATGAATATTGGGAATTGATTATTTGGAATAAAAATCTCAATACACTATTAATGAAGATTGGAAACAAATCTACACAGTGGCATATGTGATGTGCTTGCTGGTAAGAAGCTTGGCGTGGGGGTAGTGAGCACTGGTGTGGTATGAAAACCTTGCACACACGAGTTCTACATCTGCCTGGAGATAAAAGCCTGACTCTATGAATGACTTCATTTGGAAATACTAAATAATAGGTATATGAATGAACCTTCTAAATGATTTGTTTTGCTCCATGTATTTTTTGATTTGGATGGTATCATTTTCTGTCTAATAACACCATTGGCTATATACATGTTAGAGCATCTTTAAATCGTCATTTCTCTTTCAATTTGTTGTACTATTTTTAAACTACCACCTACGATAAAAGCCCATCTGTCTACTGCAGCTGCACCTGTTGATAAGTATTTTCTCTATCAAAGGCAATTCTCCTGGGAGTGATTCTGGACCACATCCTGTCATCTCAACTTAAAGCAGAACAAAACCCACCTGGGTTGACCCTGGTATCTAAAAAATTCCAGGGCTGGCTGCTGACCTTTCCCCAGGGCTGCCCTGCTTTGTGAAACCCCCCAAGGGTGGCTAATAAAAACTCACCACTTCCTGTTCCAATGGTGCATGCACTAGCTCTCGTCTAATGAGAGCTGGCTGCCGGCACTATGTCATTTGGCAAACGGCTCTTATTCTTGTCAATGGGGAGCTCGGCAGCATGTCCTTTCTAGTCACTGAGAGGAGTTTTTGATGATTGACATAATAACGGCAGACAGCTCTCATTGGATGAGAGCCTGCGCATGCGTATTTGAAACAAGCAAGAGGTCAGTGAAAAGTAGCTTTCTCGGGGGCGTCACACAGCAAAATCCCAAATTGGGATGCCCCGGGGGGCAGAACAAAACCTAGGAAAGTCACATTTTTGGGGTTTGTTCTGCTTTAAAACCTCGCCCACATCGGTCCCTTCCTCTTGCCTATCACCACTAATATGCAAATGCTTGCCCTGGTCATATCTTATCATATTGCAAAACCCTCCTTCATGAGTCACCAAATAATAGACACCCTTGCAGTTTATTTATTTATCCACCACTTCTCCCACTCCTCCAGTGCTACTCCACTAGCTGCGAGTCTCACAGAGAATTATATTTCAATTTTTAACGCTTTTTTAAAAGCTACAAAGCTCTATACAAACTGGCTCCTCCTTACATTTCATCTCTAATCCGGCGATATCAGCCCAGATGCAAACATCTGCTCTCCCTCCTTTCACTTCTGCCACCAGACTTCTCATTTGCCTCACCACTTGTCTGGAATGCCTCCCCTCACTTAGTTCACCACTACTCGACCTTCCAAGCGTTCCGCTTAAAACCCACTTATTCAGGCAAGCATTTAACCTGGCCAAAGCAATTATCCACAGGGCTAATGCCGCCAAACTCAACACAGATCATGTATGATCCTGCCTCATCCCTTGGACCAGAACGGCCTAATCGTTTTTATTATGACATTCACATTCTGCCTTGAAAGATAGTGGGAACCCACATTCAAAGTGATTGTATATGATCAGTAGATTGTAGAAGCCATTTGATTGCTGTGTTGTAAAGCTTCAAACATGATAGTTCAGTGTGCAAAGATCCTCCTCGGACCCCAAAATTGAATGTAGGGGGGTAATATAGGCGGGGGGGTTATTCAAGAAACGCCACTTGGTGGCACGTAGTGTCAGGTGAGCGCCAGATGAGGTATGTGAAAACCATATGTATGAAAGTCAAACTGGTGAGCGCCTCTAAAAGCGTCATGTAGCGTCACATGTATCACTAGCGGTGGCTCAGTGTAAAGCGTCGGTGCTGTGTGTTCAGCAGCGTCATGTAGCACCTGTTGCTCAGCAGCATTATCCCATACATTTCAATAGTGTTTTTTTGCTTGTGTATAAATAGCGTTTTAATTATTTTTCTCAATTTTAGGATCAAATCATTGCGTGACCTCTCCTGCCCAGCAACCAAACACTTATATTGTTATATTTTGATTTTCGTTTGTTTTATGCAGAATTGTATGTGTAGATCTGCCATTGCAGTGTTATTACAGTGTTAAAACAATGTCATTCCATATGTTTTCGTTCTGGTGCTGTTGTATATGTACATGTTGTATATGACTTTTTTCACATAGTGTCCAGCATTCGACGCTAGAGCACCCAGTTTTAGACCCCCGACACTGGTTTTGTGTTTGATTTTCTTAAATATGGACTTCAGCGCCGAGTGCAGGACGCACTTAACTGGCGCAACCTATCGTTTGCTGCAGCGTTGTCCTGTTGTTTTATACCTTGTGCTGCTTTTCCTGGGGGCACTATATATGCATTGATTGAGGGAGAGCACTTCTACAGCGCCCTCCAGACATCACATTTATCAATGCTGGACAGGATACTACAGCTTAACTTGTTCGCCCGCTACACTAGGTGTCTGTAGCGCCAGACACCCGCTTGCAGCTACCACTAGCGGACGCTCTAAGCACCGATACATAGACACTCAAATGGCAATAGGTAGCGCTATTCTTAAATAAGCCTCTAGTTATAGTGCTGAGACAGCTCAGCCAACGTGTTCTCCATCCTCCTGACATGTACCCTTGCAGCCTCAGAAATGTGCTAGACATTTGCAAGTGTCTTGGTCTAGCAGACAGTTGGTGAGCCACACAGCACACGTGTGGCCCCTGAGCTACAGGCTTTAGACTATAAGTTGGTAAAGGCAGGACACTCTATATCTTCTATTCAAAATCTTCACTTTGAACTCTGTAGCACCTCGTTTGTAATAGTTTATGTACTGTATGTTTTACTTGGTCTGTATTTACTACTTTGTACCGCTCTACAGAAGATGATAGAACTTAATAAATAAATAATAATAGTAATGATTACCCACAGTAAAAAGGAATACTAATACTGTAGCAAAATAGTCAACTGCATCACCACTCTGCATATAGACAGATATAAAGGTGAACAGTGGTGGACTGGGGCCAAAAATCAGACCTGGATCTTACCAGCCCCTGGCCAGCCCGAGACATTTCTGATGAGGCCCCCTCAACCATGCCGGGGCTCCCTCAACCATTACCCACAGTAAAAAGGAATACTAATACTGTAGCAAAAGAGTCAACTGCATCACCACTCTGCATATAGACAGATATAAAGGTGAACAGTGGTGGACTGGGGCCAAAAATCAGACCTGGATTTTACCAGCCCCTGGCCAGCCCGAGACATTCCTGATGAGGCCCCCCCAACCATGCCAGGGCTCCCTCAACCATGCCGTGGCCATAGCATTGCGGGGTGCGGTTCCTTGGTGTGTGGGTACAGTGTGACTGGGTACAGGGGGCTGAGAGGGAGACTAAGGGGGCAGGGATTAAATGTGGGTTTTAAAAGCAGCAGCCCAACTGGCCCTAAAACAGTGTGGCCCTCCGGGTCTTCCTATGGCCAGTCCGTCCCTGAAGGTGAATGTACTAGAATAGAATGGATTGTAAAAGTGTGTTATTCTGCTCTGTATGTAGGTCTCCTGCAATTCTGTAACTTAGAATAGTTTGTATGATGACTTAGAAATGGTTTCATCCTTCCTTTCCCATTGTGGCTGTTGAACAGGGCAAGTCATGGAGAAAGACTCAGAGAGCAGTCAGGCACATGATACAAAGTGATAGGTACAAATGCTAACATGCTTCAAACATCAATCAGGATTCCATCTCTGGTGTCCAGAGACTTGTACCAGCAGTTAGCACAGAGCGAGTGATATCTACACAAGGAGGTCAGGTTCATCCAATCAGAACTTCTTCCTTATCAACAAGATCTGTCCCACACTGATAGAAGGATATGGGCATATAAGGAAATACTTACTTTTGTACAGATCATATTATGTATGGCCCTACACAATTCCATTTCATCCTCTTACTTGACTACACAATTCATTTGAGGTTAAGGTCTATTTCCACAAAAAGACTGACCATCTGCTGAGCGAGCGAACGGTCGTACAACTCGTATGCAAGCTGTCGACTTGTCGACCTCTCCTATTAACAGTCGATGTTAACTCGATGATCGAAAAATTTTGCAGTATGTCAGTCAAAATGATACAATGCTCAACCAACGAGTGAATTCTCATTGACTGCAGTGGGCATTTCCACAGATCAATTATCAAATGATTGCATTTTGCTTCATCGATGTGATAGTTTGCTAATCGTTGCGTGGAAATCGCCCATTAGATTATTCAGAATTTCAGATCTGTGACTCAAATGTTCTAAAAATACAGTACTGTGAGTACTCACCTGTAGAATTGGTATTATAAGTATACAGCACATCCTGTTCCAGAATATTCCTTACACATGGGTTATACATCCACAAGATGGCGCTGGACTGCAGAAAAAGACTTGTGGCCACTCCTGGCCCCTTATATAACCAGGAACCTCCCACTAATTCCCAGTATTGACAAGCAGTTAACAAGAAGCCAGGAGAAACAAAAATGAATCCAAATCCAAATGAACAATCACCATACAGAGGTAACCAAGAACAATGATAACAAAGGGCGGGGTGGAACAGGATGTGCTGTATACTTATAATACCAATTCTACAGGTGAGTACTCACAGAATTGTATTATTCCAAGTATACAGCACGTCCTGTTCCAGAATATTCCTTACACATGGGACATCCAATAGCAGTGTCCGTAAGGTAGGGCGGGATCCCCAAAAGTAACAACGGGCAGTTTAAACCACTGCTGCCTGCAGAACTTTGCGTCCAAAAGCAGCATCCGCTGAGGCCCTAACATCAACCTTGTAAAACTTAGAAAAAGTATGAACAGAAGACCAAGTAGCGGCCTTGCAAACTTGTTCAACAGAAGCTTGGTGCTGAAAAGCCCAAGAAGCACCAATAGCACGAGTAGAATGAGCAGTAAGGCGGTAACGCTTCCTCTTAGCAGAATAGGCTTGTATCACCGCCTGACGAATCCACTTTCTGATGGTAGATTTAGCCTGAGGCAAACCCTTCCTAGGTCCAGAAGGAAGAACAAAAAGAGCATCAGTCTTCCTGAAGGATTCCGTAGCTACCAGATAAAATTTCAAAGTCCTAACCACGTCCAGAGAATGTAATACCCTCTCCTTAGGGTTACTAGGATTAGGACACAAGGAAGGCAAGACAATGTCCTGTTTGAGATGAAAAGCAGACACAACCTTAGGCAGAAAATCTGGCTTAAACCGAAACACCACCTTGTCCTGGTGTCTCTCAAAGTAAGGAGGTTTGATGGAAAGCGCCGCCAACTCAGAAACACGCCTAACAGAAGTGATAGCCACCAAAAACGCTACCTTAAGAGTCAAAATGGACAAAGGAGCCACCCGCAGAGTATCAAAAGGAGAACCCTGCATAGCAGACAAGACCAAATTCAAATCCCAGACTGGTAACATAGGCTTACGTGGGGGGAGCACATGAGTAACCCCCTGGAAGAAAGTCTTAACCAAACGATGATTAGCAAAAGATCTTTGGAAGAAAATGGCCAAAGCTGAAACATGTCCCTTGAGGGTACTGAGTTGAAGACCCAAGTCCAAACCATGTTGCAGGAACTCCAGGATCCTGGGAACAGAAAACACCCGACAGTGAAAACATTTAGACTCACACCAGGAAATGTAAGCATGCCATACCCTATAGTAGATAAAGGAGGAGGACTTCTTCCTTGCCCTAATCATGATATTAACTACAGAGGCAGACAGCCCCTTGTCCATCAAGATGGAGGTTTCAGCAGCCAGGCCGTTAAAGCCAGCATTTGTAAATTGGGGTGGCGTAGCTGCCCCTGAGTGAGCAGGTCTGGATCCTCGGGCAGGGAGTATTGATCTACTGCCAGCTGCACGATGTCTGCGAACCACACTCTTCTTGGCCAGCAGGGGGCCACCAGAATGGTTGGTACCCCTTCCTGGGCTATCTTGCGCAGCACCCTGCCCAGCAGAGGAAACAGAGGGAACACATAGAGGAGCCGAAAGCTCTTCCAAGACATAGCTAGTGCATCCATGGCTAAGGCCAGAGGGTCCTGGGACAAAGAGACAAAGACTGGAAGCTTGTGATTGTGACGGGACGCAAACAGATCCACATCTGGCTGACCCCAACGGTGGCACAGGGAGCGAAACACCCTGCTGCTAAGGGACCATTCTCCCAGACGAGACGTCCCACTGCTCAGGGAATCCTCCTCCAGATTCTCCACCCCCGGGATGTACACCGCCGAGATGCAGGGGACATTCTCCTCCACCCATGACAGAATCAGGGACACTTCCTTGAGGGCCCTCCTGCTCCGGGTCCCTCCCTGATGATTGATGTAGGCCACAGCCGTCTTGTTGTCCGAGCGGACCTGAACAGCCCGACCCCAAAGGTGTGGAGTCAAATGGGCGAGAACCAACCTTATTGCCCTCAGTTCCAGAATGTTGATAGGGGTATGGGCCTCCTGAGGGCCCCACTGACCCTGGAATTTTAAGGACTTCCAGAAGCCCCCCAACCCGTCAGACTGGCATCCGTGGTGACCGTCTCCCAGCAAGGGGGCAGAAAGGTTCTGCCCACTAACATGTTCCTTGAGTCCAGCCACCACGAGAGGGACCGTCTGGCCAGGGGGGGGGCAGAACAAACACCTGATCCAGGGACACCGGGTCCCGATCCCATACTGATAAGAGGCGAAGCTGAAGAGGTCTCATGTGAAACTGAGCATAGGGTACCGCCTCGAAACAAGACACCATCAGTCCCACCAGCCGCATCCCCTGCCGGATGGAGGGATGAGGACAAGACAGAAGGAACTGGGCCTGAACTTGAAGACTCTCCACCTTCTGTTGAGGGAGAAAAATCTTGCCCTGAGATGTATCCAGAGTCATGCCCAGAAAGGACCTCACCCGAGACGGTGACAGGGAAGACTTGGGATGGTTGATAACCCAGCCGAAGGACTCTAGTGTGGACACCACCACCTGGGTATCCAGCTCGGCCCGATGGAAGGACTGAGACGAGATGAGAATGTCATCCAGATAAGGAAGGATGCGAATGCCCTGAGATCTCAGCAAGGCCATCATGCCCGCCAGCACCTTGGTGAATACCCTGGGAGCCGAGGTGATACTGAAAGGCAAGGCCACAAATTGGTAGTGCTGATCCTCCAGAGCGAACCTGAGGAATTTCTGATGACCTGGAAAGATTGGTACATGAAGATAAGCATCCTTGATGTCTACTGAAGTCATGAATTGCCTGGGTGCAGTGAATTTACCGCTGAGCGCAGGGTTTCCATGTGAAAATGCTTGAACCTGACAAACTTGTTGAGACACTTTAAATCCAAGATGGGCCTGAGGGACCCGTCCTTTTTGGGGACCGTGAAGAGATTGGAATAGAAGTCTCTGCCCCTTTCCCTGAGAGGCACAGGGCAGATGACCCCCAACTCCAGAAGGTTTTGGACAGCAAGACACAAGCCCTGAGCTGACAGATGATTTTGAGCCATCCGGGATCTGATGAATCTTGGGGGCGGCCAGGCTGCAAACTCTATCTTGTAACCGGAGGAAACAACCTCCTGGATCCACCTGTCTGCTACACGTCACCTCCAGACATGAGCAAAGAGCCGAAGCCGCCCCCCCACCCGGATGGGTGAGGGCGCGTCCTCATGCCTGAGGGGGCTTGGGAGAGGATTTGGTTTTGGGGCCCCAGGAGAGGCCGGGGCGGCCACATCCCCTGCCCCTACCCCAATAATCTCCGCGTGCTCCAGTAAAAGAGACCCCTTGTCCGGCCCTTGGAGCCCGAAAGGAGGGGAGAGAGGCACCAGACCCGCGAAAGGGCCGAGATGGCCTCCTGCGTTGGGGTAACCTACATCCCCTTGCAAAAACAGGTCCAAGCGTTCACCAAAAAAGCGCAACCCCTTAAAGGGGAATCCAGTGAGAGCCTTCTTAGCAGCATTATCAGCTACCCACTGACGCAGCCAGACAGAGCGGCGTATAGCCACCAAAAGGGCAGATGTCCTTCCACACATTCTAATGACATCATCCATGGCAAAATCATAGCAAAGCAAAATCATAGCAAAGCAGGAGAGATCTATAGTCTTCTCCTCCCACATCATCAGAGGCCCCATCTAAGAGACACTTAAGCAGCCTTTTAATAGTAATAACCGTAATGGCAGAGCCACAAACCGGACGCAGCGCAGTCCCCACACAAGCAAAAGCATGACAGGACAACTGGTCCATGCGCCGGTCCTCACCATCCCATTCAATGCTGGTCACCCGTGCAGCCAAATCAGATCGGGTCTCCCCGCTAGTATGCCCCTCACTGGGGGTCAGATGCAAGCGTGGAGGGGGTAGGCGAAGCCAGAGGGGGTGCAGCCCCAGGGCCAGTAACAGACGACCCTGCCTGCTGGGCGCAGGGTACACACACCCTAACATCATCACTTATAGGGGAAACCCCACACATAGCAGGGCTTGTCCCGAAGGAAACCGAGCACATTATCCCCAGAAGCATCCATATGGTGATTTGAGTGGCACAACAGGCCAGTATAGGGTTAACGCTAATAATAGCTACCCGGAATGCCCCAAAAGCCCGCAAGGAAGTTGGAGATTGCCAAGGGGGGGGGGGGGGGGGGGGGTCCGGGAGAAACCACAGTACTAAAGTTCACCCCGCCTGAAAAACTTAAGAGACAACCCCATAAGTATATACACAAGAAAAAATACACACAAAAAAAACCCCGCAAGGGTACTCACTGACCGCACAGGGAGCCAGCAGCACACACAGCACCAGAGAGAGGGGAAAATGGTGCCCGCATAGACCTCGAGGGGCGGGCCGTGGAGATGTGATGCAAAAGGCGTCATCCACAGAGCCCGCCCTGAAGAGCGTGAATCGCGCCCCACGTGATCCGGCCAACCAATCACGGCACTGCAGCATCTAAAGAAATGTCGCCGCCGTCCGCGGAGCGCTGTACAAGCACGTGGCGGCGGCGCACAAAGTGAATATAAAGGCAAAACACACACAATTAAAGTGATCCCCGCCATAGCCCCTCCCCCCCGGAGATCTTGCCGGGGAAGAGCGAGGCAAGGGAGAGCAGCAGCGGCCCAAGTAAAAATAGGAGAAGGGAGGGATATGGGTCAAAGCAAAACCCAGAGTGCAGGGAGGGCATCCCACAAGGCTCACCATAAGCCTAACTGCCTACCCTGTCAGAGCAGGGACTGCGGTAGGAGCAGCCCTCCTCAGCACCTGACCCTGGTGCTAAACCTACCTTCACCCGAACCGGTCAGCCGAGGCTAATAAGCCCCGCTCACCTGCGCAGAAGAGAGCCATCTTTTCTCTACATCCCCTTGCAAAAACAGGTCCAAGCGTTCACCAAAAAGGCGCAACCCCTTAAAGGGGAATCCAGTGAGAGCCTTCTTAGCAGCATTATCAGCTACCCACTGACGCAGCCAGACAGAGCGGCGTATAGCCACCAAAAGGGCAGATGTCCTTCCACACATTCTAATGACATCATCCATGGCAGAGAGGATATAAGCAACAAAATCATAGCAAAGCAGGAGAGATCTATAGTCTTCTCCTCCCACATCATCAGAGGCCCCATCTAAGAGACACTTAAGCAGCCTTTTAATAGTAATAACCGTAATGGCAGAGGCACAAACCGGACGCAGCGCAGTCCCCACACAAGCAAAAGCATGACAGGACAACTGGTCCATGCGCCGGTCCTCACCATCCCGCAAGGTAGTAGTGTCAGGAGAATGCATGACAGAGGTATTTGACAACCCTAGAATGGGCGCGTCTACCTCGGGAGGACAAGACCAATGCTTAATCACATCAGCAGGGAAGGGATACCTCTTGTCCCAACTCCTTGGCACCCCAGGCAACTTACTAGGCCGTTCCCATTCCTTGAGCACCCAGGTTATTAAAATGAGACTGCTCAGGGAACTCCAAGCGTGGTTTAACTGTATGAAAAAGCTCACCTGCTGCTGCGGAGCCACTGCAGGAGGGGAAATACAAAGCACTTCAAAAATGTGAGACAACAACCTGTCAGTGTCATTGTCATCTGGGGACCATGGGACCACGATGTCTGCGTACCACCATAAATCTTAGGCTGTTCCTCAGATTCTGAGTCAGAGAATAATTCCCCCCTCCTCAAGGGGACAATAACCAGAAATGTCAAAAAATTCCTCAGCCTCAACCGGGAAGAGGGAAACAGCGGGGGATAAATGCCGCTTCTTGACAGAAGCCTTATGTGGGGCTGACCCAGCAATATGTTGTTCAATGCTGGTCACCCCGTGCAGCCAAATCAGATCGGGACTCCCCGCTAGTATGCCCCTCACTGGGGGTCAGATGCAAGCATGGGGGGGTAGGCGAAGCCAGAGGGGGTGCAGCCCCAGGGCCAGTAACAGACGACCCTGGCTGCAGCGCAATCGCCTGCTGGGCGCAGGGTACACACACCCTAACATCATCACTTATAGGGGAAACCCCACACATAGCCGGGCTTGTCCCGAAGGAAACCGAGCACATTATCCCCAGAAGCATCCATATGGTGATTTGAGTGGCACAACAGGCCAGTATAGGGTTAACGCTAATAATAGCTACCCGGGATGCCCCAAAAGCCTGCTAGGGAAGTGGGAGATTGCCAAGGGGGGGGGGGGGGGGTCCGGGAGAAACCACAGTACTGAAGTTCACCCCGCCTGAAAAACTTAAGAGACAACCCTATAAGTATATACACAAGAAAAAATACACACAAAAAAAACCCCGCAAGGGTACTCACGGACCGCACAGGGAGCCAGCAGCACACACAGCACCAGAGAGAGGGGAAAATGGTGCCCGCATAGACCTCGAGGGGCGGGCCGTGGAGATGTGATGCAAAAGGCTTCATCCACAGAGCCTGCCCCCCCCCCCGAAGAGCGCAAATCGCCCCACGTGATCCGGCCAACCAATCACGGCACTGCAGCATCTAAAGAAATGTCGCCGCCGTCCGCGGAGCACTGTACAAGCACGTGGCGGCGGCGCACAAAGTGAATATAAAGGCAAAACACACACAATTAAAGTGATCACCGCCATAGCCCCTCCCCCCCGGAGATCTCGCCGGGGAAGAGCGAGGCAAGGGAGAGCAGCAGCAGCCCAAGTAAAAATAGGAGAAGGGAGGGATATGGGTCAAAGCAAAACCCAGAGTGCAGGGGGGGCATCCCACAAGGCTCACCATAAGCCTAACCACCTACCCTGTCAGAGCAGGGACTGCGGTAGGAGCAGCGCTCCTCAGCACCTGACCCTGGTGCTAAACCTACCTTCACCCGAACCGGTCAGCCGAGGCTAATAAGCCCCGCTCACCTGCGCAGAAGAGAGCCATCTTCTATCTTCGCAGTCCAGACTGCAGAGAAGAACTGTGAATTAGTGGGAGGTTTCTGGCTATTTAAGGGGCCGGGAGTGGCCACAAGTCATTTTCTGCAGTCCAGCGCCATCTTGTGGATGTATAACCCATGTGTAAGGAATATTCTGGACCAGGACGTGCTGTATAATTGGAATATGTTTTTTTTTAATGTTGAATATAAACTAAAGAATATGTGCATACTAATGCACAACATAAAGCATTGTATTGAGCTATGTGCTGGTATAAGGGGTGGGCGCATCCCTGGTTTCCATGCAGGCACGCTCCAACACCCAGCTTATCTGAATCTCTCAGCTTTAGGGATTCCAGTGATGCAGCCATGGCCAGCGATTGCAAGACCACCAAAAAAGAGAGTGATTTTGGGCCAGTGCAGGGGGCTCACAAATAGGTCCCTCCATCGGAAGAGGCTGAATTAGCGCAGGAGGGGTTAAACCTGTGAGCTCACGAGTGTAAACTTGGCCCCAGCCAAGCCTCTGCTCCATACACCAAACACACCAGTGCGTGTACATTAGCTAAGGTAAATACATTTGCTAAGGTAAATACATTGTTGCAAAAGAAGAAGGAAAATAAATTAATTCAATTAAACAGATAAGCTCAGTACCTTAAGCCTTTACCTGCCAGCCACATGAAATTTACATGGCTGCATCATCAATTGTTAATGTTTTCACGTCGCTGAACTTTTTCCCTGTTTAGAGCCAAGAAAAATCCCAAAAGCTCACCTCCATCCTGGCTCCAGCACCGAGGTGTCCTCATCATCCAGTGAGCCTCCAGTCTCCGGCCCAGGGTCTTAAGCAGGACTGAGAATACAGATTCTCTGTCCCACCCTGGGCTTCTGACAGCTCGCTCCATGCTGCAGGGAGGAGCTTTTTTATACTGGCAAGTGTGCAGACGTTAGCTCCCTCCGCGGGTAGAAAAGGGGCCCCTCCCTGCAGCCGGAGTGAGCGGCGAGAACCAAAAGTGAGCAGCGGAAGCCGTGCAGAGGACACAGATCCTCTGCCCCGCTCCTGGCTTCTGGCCCTCCTTGTTGAGAGATCGGGCGAACAGCACACAGCAATGCAAGTACTATTTTAAAAACAAAAAATAAAGAACATTTGTTTTGTATTTTATATTCAACTCTCTATGAACTTGAGACCCCTATACCAGCTCAAAGGGCAGGAGGGGCAGGGTAGGTGACTTGCCAAAACCCGCAGATTAGGTGATTGCTGCACTATTTGGGTGCAATAAATATATATATATATATATATATATATATATATATATATATATATATTTATTTATTTAAGTTTTTTCTTTGATGGTGTCTTGGGTATATATAAAGAATAAACACAGAGAATGTTTGTGGCATCATAGGAAATGAATGGAGAATACAAATTCTATCCAAAAGTGCTGCCTGTAATGTGTAGCTATGATTACAAATATCTCAATCCTCAATTGTTATGTTCTGCTGGAGATATAATACTATATTCTATAGTTTAGAAATAAACAGATATCGGCTAAAAAATGTTTTGAAAGTTCTAAAAGATCTGTGAGAAAAGCTACTGACGTGTGAAATATTCAAGCGACAGTATGATTGATGATTTCACCTCTAACCCTGTATTATAGATTTTCTGCCATACCTTAATGTATTGAGCTCATCTTATTTGTATGGCTTTAACACTCTATGGAAATATGATAATAAGTTTAGCACATGTTCCAACATACACTGTTTACAAACAATAGCAGTGAATTATATAGCCACCAGCCAGGGTAACAGGCAAGCTGCCAAGGGCCCCAGCAAGAGGTCTCTAAAAGCAGCACTTATCATCTTGGAGTTGACAAGAACTCCGACAAAGCTGTACATTATTTTCTATTTCAGATATATGGAATATTTTTTTTTCTTTTTCATATAAAAAAAAATTAAAAGGCCACGAGAATAAATTGGAACAGAACCACGTGTAGCATGTTTTGCATGTTTACGTGGATTTCTCTTTTTAATGTTTATACCATTTACTGCATGGTAATGAAAAATGAAACGTCAAGGTTTGGGCCTTTGGGTCACCAAGGATAATGGTTCATAATGAGTCTACTGTAGGTCACTGTCTTCTCTGTTCTAATTGATAAACATCATATGTACGGTAACACAAATAGACAGATATTGGCTTATAACTGTCTAGTACCAGATTCAGCCCATAAAACTTTCCAAACTAACTGAAATAAAAAAAAATGCAGTATAGAAACCCTTTATATTACGTATGTACACTATATTTCCGATGTGAAATCTTGAAGGATATATATACTCACTCCACATCTGTCATCTTTTTCCTGTGTCCTGTGGAACAGTCTTGCCAGAGCCCTTCTCATGACATTTGCTAAAAATATGTATCAGCCAACAAAGAGCTAACACGTTATCCCTACTCCTTTCAAGATGATCTCAACTTCCATAGCCTTCCGTGAAACCTACATTTCAAGTCATGTAGAGGGGTGTATTTGTAATAAACCCTTAGTCTGGCTCAGGCTAAGAATGTGTGTGATTAAGAGTCCAATGCCTTGAAATGCTAGAGAGGGTCACACAAATCTGCTCACTTCTTTACCTTTCTTTTTTAAAAGTGCCTATTGATGGGGTACATTGATGCAGATTTACAAGCATTGTTTTAACAGGACAGTGCCTTGTCAATACCTCTCTTCTGCCTTAGTTACCTTATTTTAGGTCTGATATATACAGTAGGTTTATACTTTCAACTTACCTACTTAACAGTCATTATTTATTTGGGGGAGGGTTAATTAATGTTCAGTTTCAAAATGATCACATTACATATGAATTTATACTATTACAGAGGAGGAGTAAGTGATCTGGAAATCATTGTTTTCCAATTACTTTTGCTCCATTTGACTGGGAGTCTTCTAAGGTCATGTACTTTTCTTAGTTGTATACCTATTCTGTGACAATACCTCTCAACAGTGGTATGTGGATCCTGACTTAAAGTGTTCAAACATTTGATAGGCAACATGATTTGAAGAGGAACATCAACCAGGAATAACACTCCATGTGTGGTTGTTTCTCTCAGACAGGTCAATGCGTCGTTGTATGTATCCCTATGGTTTGCCCAGGAAACTCTCTATCCTGCCATTCCCAGGCCACTGTCACAACCCGCTCAGCCAGTCAGTGACTGTGCAGCTAGCAGAGCCAAATGAGGCTAAGTGAGATGAGCATGCCGTTTGCCACATTCAAACTCACCTCTGGCTTTGGGCATGCCTTAGCCGGTCATTCAGAAAGGCCTTTCTGCAACTATGCACTAGAGCAGGGGTACTCAATTACGGTCAGTGAAGGTCCACTTACCAGGGTCTGCCGTGGGATGAAGGTCCGGGGGGGGGGGGGTAAGAGTGCATGACTTCATGTGTAGAGTGCAAGCTCCTCAGCCAACCTGAGCAATGAGCTTTCCTGTCCCCCCACCCACCTGTCATTTACTTCCTGCTTCTCGCCCTTCTGTGTAGAGTGCAAGCTCTTCAGCTAACAACAGCTGACATGCACTCTTACTTACAACCCCCACCCCATGTCAGCTGTTGTTAGCTGAAGAGCTTGCACTCTACACAGAAGGGCGAGAAGCAGGAAGTAAATGACAGGTGGGTGGGGGGACAGGAAAGCTCATTGCTCAGGTTGGCTGAGGAGCTTGCACTCTACACATGAAGTAAATGGGGGACAGGAATCTCACCTCCTTGCACTTTCTCAGCAGCTCCCCGGGTAATGGCCTCCTCGCCCCGGGCCAGCCGCTCCTCCAGCCAGCGCAGCAGTGTGTTCTGATGCCAGGCCTCCAGGTGTGTGCAGCGGGCTCTGCTTGCCGCCCGAAGCCTCCGCCAGCTCCGCGCTCTCGGCTTCTTCCTCCTCCCGCGCCTCTTCGTCTCCACTCCTCCCCCGCCGTCTACGAGGCCCGAGACGCTTCCACCTCCCCCGGCCTGGCCACGCCCATGTGCCCGCCCCCAGCACTGACAGCCC